>JAFFZH010013203.1:0-17855 GCA_018420115.1 Euura saliciscinereae
TATACCCTTTGCACTGACCCTTCGCAAATTTAAGAAAAAATTATGTATTGACGAGGCACTTCCTCGCAGAAACCGCCCACATAATACGCCCCTTAGTGAGCGGACTGAATAATTCTATTTTATCAGGATAGTTAGTATTTTCTGCTCTATCCACGCTGAAAGTTCGCTTTTCGCCCGTATCCCGTCGTATCGCGCTGTATCGTGTATCCCGAGTCCGAGGTATACGCACGATACATTTCTAGAATAAGGGTCCGGTACTGTTAGCAATAAATTATTTGCTCTGGTCATAGCAGCTCTGATCTCAGTGCTGATCTCTGGAAATTAAAAGATACCGGAATAATTTAGACAATTTTCAAGTGCTTGATGCGCGATATTCTAGATGGGCACAATCGTCTTCAACTCACGTCCGGCTTTCGCTCTAATACTGTCCGAATCGGCTACGACTTGGGATTTTATTCGGCGGAGCATAGCTGAAATTGGAATATGCAGAGGCTATGATCAAGTCGTCTTCGACTCTCACTCAGTTCTAACAACAGCTGGATGAAAAGCAAGCTAGGCTTGATGTATTTTTCGAATGAGTGTCACTTACTCTTGAGTTGAGCCTCGAATTTAGCAGACGTTTCTGATTCGGTTCCTGAGAATAAAATATGTGTATTATGACAAAGTGGAAATTCACCAATTGACGCATCATACAACGGCAATGAGTGAAAAATAATGAAATATGAAGAATTGAAATATGTAGGAAATATCTATAATATCTATAATATATAAATATAAATGAAATAGGAGCGCCATTTTTTTCATAATTTTCAATGATTTTTCCAAATAGTTGTAAAAACTCGTAAATCACAAAGATAAATTGAAAGAACGACCATTCAAAAAAATTTTATAAAAAATATTGTTAGTTAAAAGCCGACGGTCGTATCCGCCCAAGTTTAACGACCTTTTGCACTTGCATTTTTCGATCTCGTAATTTCAATTGATCTTTACGTTTCGAACGTTTTCAGAGCGATTGGCGTGAAAAAAAATTATACGACTTTATACCATTATAAACAGCAAAACGTCGTAGTATGGCGCTTGCGTCCTTATGTCATTAGACACGCGATTTTTAAAGGGTAAAGTCGTCTTCAACTCACCCCCGGTACCCCCTAGGATAGAAGATACAGTGTTTGCGAGTTGGATTTCGATTCTCATCACAGAATCTAAAATAAAAATAGAGACAAAGATAATTTGAGCGTTTTGGTAGACGTATAAATTGGTCAACTAAGTGTATCCACTCGTCACTTACCAGCGTTTGCGACGGCCAGCATGGAGTCGCTATCTGAAAATAAAATAGGTACATCATGACACTATTGTAGTTTGTCAATATTTGACGCATGTCTTAGTAGCTATGACTTGAATATCTTCATTGGGTGACATTGTTTTGAACTTACTGTGGGACAGCTGTGTAACATCATCCCCAAGTTTTGACAGTTGGGCGGTGATATTTGCCATGGCATCTGAAATTTAAGCAAAGAGGACTGTGATTAAGTCGTCATTCCGCGGTGCTCGACTCGCTTGAGCTAAATTCGAACAAAAAGTGAATATCTGTCATTATCGAAAATCTCTGTATCTTTAACTCACCGTTGATGGAAGCCTTGGTTGGATCGACTCATGAAACAAAAAACAGGATATCATGACAATACTTGACGAATCGAGTGGAACCTGACATAATGAAATTGGTTTGAACATTCCGTGTAGCATAAAATGTAGAGAATAAAATGGTTCCAAACAAAGAGCATAATATTCAAAAAACACATTTTATCTATATCGTGATGACGCACGCATAGTTTTTATTTTCAACGATTCAATGAATCTTACCACCTGCAGAACATACGTGCTAAAAAATGTTAAGTGTGCTGTTAAATATTTCGTGACACAACACTTCAAAAGTTGATTGCTCTTGATATACATAAGTTCGACGAATGGTCGATTTTCCACTTCAGTACCATTTTACGGTTTTAAATTTTACTTCCTGTGATACTAAAATGTAGGCATAACGATTCGATAAGTCTGCAGAATGATTGCTGCAAAATAAGTATACCGTTCAATGTTTCGAGACACAATACTTGAAAAATTGATTGCTTTCGATATACATCGTCCATGAGTTCTAGTTTGGCTGTTGGAGTTGAAATCAAGAATTCAATATTGTATCCTTGCTGTATCGAGAATATTTTACTTCTTGATGCAAAAATATTTCTACGTTCATCTACAAAACAGGTTTTTTTTCACCTGTCGATGTGTGTGTCTGAATAATTGCAATGCTGACGTGGAAGCTATCGAACCACTTGACTCTTGATTAGTTTTTTTTTTACGTGATTCTCACTTATATGTATACATAAAAGTAATATCCCGTATCCCGATTGTCCTTTTTATTTCCTTTCCATACATGTATTTTCTAGCGTACCCGATTGAAATAAGTATAAGTGAGGTTCCGTTATATTGGAAAATAGATGAGTATCTGCAACTTACCGCTGGCAAGACCCACGCACACCAACGAGGCGACGAGAAGACAGACGATCTTTTTCATGTTGAAGGTAGCCACTTACTTCGTTAGAAATAGGTTTCTGATTAGAATTCATTCGATCCGTCGTATTTATACACAGTAGAGAGACCCCCTACCACGTTGACATGCTGGAGTCAGGCTTTACCCACCGTACCGGGTTTTCACTCGTTTTTACTGATATCAAAGCTTCCGCGTCACGAACGCGAAGGCTATAATTACGAAGGTCATGTGGCAACGGAATTTCGAAATCTGTTGAATTGTAATAATAATAATAATAATGATAATAATAATAATAATAATAATAATAATAATGATAGTAATAATAGTAATAATAATTTTAAAAAAGTTTGATGAGTCCCTTGTTTTGTGAAGTTCAAATGGTTTCTGGAGGAAAAGGAAATAAAAAGGACAATCGGGATACGTGATATTACTTTTATGCACCTGCCCCATTGTTGAAGCAATCGTTGCGGTTACCATAACTAGACGTTTTCATAATTTTGGACCGGTCCCTGATGTTATCCGCACGATTATATTTACGCGCCACACCATCTCTAGGGCGCTTCGGAAATATAGCGAACGCAGCGCTACGTCAGTCTCTACGGCCAACGGGCGAAACGCCCACTATGGCCGCGAACATTATGCAGAATACCATATCCTGTCTCTATTAGTGCATGAAATAAATAAGTTTTGCAATATAAATCTTCGGAATTAAATGTAGAATTGCGCTCACCCATTCTTTTCGCGTTCCCGACGCGTAGGCTTTGATATCAGTAAAAACAAGTGAAAACCGCATACGGTGGGTAAAGCCTGATTCCAGCATGCTATTAATTTTGATTAATTTGTATCAATTCACGGAGCATTGACACGACGATTCATTGAGCTCGACTTCGCCCCCTATGTGACTATAGTAATTATCCTAGGAAAAAATGAATAAAAATCGAATGAACGATGTGATTTACAGAATTAAAATGATTTCATACATGATTTCAGCTGACTTTTCATAATATATAAGGATGTAAGCGCCATTATACGACTTTTTGCTGTTCGTAACGGCAAAAGGTCATATTTTTATATTTTTTTTTGTATTTGGGATAAAAAACCGAAGATTTGTTCATAAACGTCGAAATTTAATATTGGGTCTGGAAACCGGAATGGAAAGATCGGTATCAACATAGCCTGTCGTGGTCGGTCAAGGCCGGTGCTGACTTCGCAACACTATCGATCGATGAACTTAACGACACACTAACTCAAGCCATCAAGGAGGCGGCGAGGGAGTCCAGCATGGGCCGGGTCTCTATCTAGCGGTGCGAGGACTGGCAAAATGATCAGGTCGAAGGAATGGTTCGACGACGACTGCCGCGCCGCCAAAGGAAGAGCCGAAACGCTCTCCGCAGCCTGTAGATTAGTCGGTTTTAAGGTCCCAGGGCGAGGTGAATATCTAACGGCAAAAAAGAACTGTAAAACTCTGTATAATAGGAAACGAAAAGCCCACGAGGCAGCGGCCTTAGACGCATTGGCTAACACCCGCGATACAAGCAGTTTCTGGCAATCTGTAAATAAATTCAGAAGGAAAGGGTTGTCTAGCAACCCTATTCCACTTGAGCAATGGGAGACTTTCTATGGGCAGGTCGCTCCCCCAAGACAAATGGACGATACGGATTTTTCGGGAGTCCTGCACCCATCACTGCACGCAGATATCACGATTGAAGAGCTGCAAACTTCCCTCAAGGCAAGTAAATCAGGCAAAGCCCCTGGTTCAGACAATATTCGAAATGAGTTCTACAAATGCCTCCCAGGCAACTGGTTGTAGTTTTTGGTTTGTTCATTTAACAAGATCTTTAGAGAAGAATTCACTCCAGCGGTGTGGTCCAGGGCTCTCATCACTCTTATATTCAAGAAGGGCGATCCTTTGGACCCAGCAAACTATAGAGGCATAGCGCTTGTTAATCACTTAACAAAACTGTTTACTAGCATTTTGCACAAGAGGATAGAGAAATGGGCGGAAGCGACCAAGGCGTTGCCGGAGACTCAGGCGGGATTCCGTAGGGGCAGGGGGTGTCTAGGTAACTTGTTTATCCTGCAAGCAAGCTCCCGAATGCCCCGATCTACCTGCTTTTCGTAGACTTCAAAAGAGCATTTGACTCGCTTGACCACGGGCTGCTGTGGATAAAACTGTTCAAGATTGGGATGAGCGCGAAGATGATCAGGCTCGTCAGGCGCTTATGTGGAAGAGCTTGCCTACATATCAAAATCAACGGTTTAATGTCCAGTCTATTTGAAATCTCACAAGGCGTCCTACAGGGGGAAATTCTGAGCCTTCTGCTCTTTATCCTCTTTATTGCCGATTTTGACGATTATTTCAAGAGGGAGGGGTGCCAGGGGGCGAACATCGACGGGCGAAACAAGATTCTCTCGTTGTTTTACGCTGACGATCTGGTCATCTTCGCGCTCTCCGCCGCGGATATGAGGAGAAAGCTCAAGGTGCTTGAAATGTATTGCGACGTGAACAAGCTGACCGTCAACACAGATAAAACGAAAATAGTTATATGTAAGAAAGCCGGTAAGACCTCCCAGTGCATGGGATAAATTTGCAGACAAAGGAGAGCCAGTAGAGATCGCCAAAGACTATGTGTACCTAGGTGTCACCGTGGCAAGCTCCTCTTTGGGACGTAAAGCAGCCGAAGGTGCTATGAGAAAGGCAAAAATTGCGGTTGGATCGGTCATCGCATTACTAGTCAAAGCTAAGACTGATTCTATAAACTGTATCGTCAAACTCTTCGACTGTATCGCTGCTGCGGTCCTTTTGTACGCCTCTCCAGTCTGGGCTCTACACTACCTCGATTTGGTAGAGCGGGTCCAGACGGATTACTTTAAAATAGTTTTTTTACGGCACAGGTATTAAAAAGTCACTTTTTGGCGCCTGTTTTCGTTCCGGCAAATGGCACTTTATACCGCTAAGTTCAAAGTTGCGGAATAAAGTCTTTATACCGCAGGTTACCCCCTCTCTATACGCAGTTCGTGCGAAACTCAACTGGCGTCAAAGTGACTATTGATGCCTTTTCCGTAAATAGTATATTACACTACAAGGGCCGAAAGTTGAAAATTCCTGCACTGCGCGTAATGATGCCCGAGGCGAAGCCGAGGGCATCATATCGCGCAGTTAAGAGCATGCTACACTCATTTTTTACTCTTTTTACCGACCTTACCGGGTTTTCACTGATAGCAAAGCCTACGCGTCGCGAGCGCGGAAAAGGAACCAAGAGTGCAATTCTAAATGGAATTCCGAAGATATGTATCGGAAAACTTCTTTGTTTCATGCAACAATGAAGACGTATTCTTGAAAACTGCACAAACAATTACCATTTTGAGTAAAAAATGAGTGTAGCATGCTCTTAAGGGCTTTCAATCTTCTGCCCGCGTGGTGTATACTATTTTTCTTCATGCCCGTTTGAAAGTACGCTGACTAATTGAATTTTTATACCGATTTATACGTTTCAACAAGTGTTGATGCCTGCCCGAAATTGCAGGCACGAGCGAAGCGAGTGCTGCTGGTCGGGGGCAGGCATCAAATAGATCGAATGAAACGTCCAAGCCAGTTTGGAGGTTATATCACAAGCGAGAGTAACGTCGAGAGCGAGAGTAACAGAAGCTTGCGATTCTGACTGGCGGCAGAATAGTCTAGTCAATCTAGCCTTTGACCCAAAAATAATTACAGATTGGATGAATTATATATCAATCGATGTGAAAGAATCCCGCAAACAACATATCGTGGTTCCCGCGCAGCGTGGAACGGACCGAAGCGAGCCGAGCGGACCAGCTGACCGTTAGGCGTAGTTTTGTCAGAAAACTCTTGCAAAACTAATTACTTGCAAACTATAGGTCCTGCAATATCGGTTCCCATTTCGAATTTGTAGATGATTTTCTCCCCTACAACGTGGTATTTTTGTTTTTCCAATCTGACAAGTGACATTGGAACAGTGCATGATTTTGGCGGTACTGCCCAAAATATTGATGGTTCTTTATTAATTTCAACAATTTACTGTCTAGAGACATTGTCTTGTTTTTGATTTGCTGTTCGGGGGATTTTTCTGCGTCGGTTGATATATAATTCATGCAGTCTTGAATTATTTTTGGGTGACAGTGACAAAACTCGAAGCGGGCGTCTCGTGTATTGGGTATCGGTGTGTGCGAGTGAGTTAATTTCGCTCCCGCTGTCACAGAGGGCGTGCGTGTAGTTCTACCAATGCATGAAAGTTAGGTTTTCTGCTTCGATACCGATGCCGGAAGTACGTACTTTCGACCGAGGTGTGAAGAAAAACGTCTTTACCAGTTTGTACTCAGGAGCTGCCAGCTCAGAGCGTTCATGCTGAACGAATGAAGGTGCACTGAGAAAAAAAATGTCTGTTTTCAACGAAATTATCATTGAATCTACGAAATTCATCTTATTGCTCGAAATTCAATAAAATTATCAGTGAGTCAAGCGTATATATTGTCGATATAACGAAATTATCATTGAACCTATGGAATACGTTTTATTGCTTGCGATTCGATAAAACTGCAGTTGAATCATTGACATATATTATCAATTCAACGATATAAAGTTTTCACTCAGTAATACCAAATATTGATTATTTTTCAATAATATATTACCTTATTCGGATGAAATATATTCTCATTGCGATAAATTAAGATCACGATCCAAATATACCGAACTCATTTGGCACAAATAAGTGTATTTGATAGAAGCAATGAAATGCTTGTTATCGTCAGAAATAATTACTTTATTGAACCAATCATAAATTCGATTGATGTAATCCGTTGGTTTGCTTGGAATATGGAATACTACTCAAGTAGTTTATACGCTCGTCACATGAGGTCGCCTATGCGCAAAAATTTCTCGCTATTATAAATGCCCAGTCTCGGCAATATTAAACGCAGCATGGATCTGAGTTTTTCATATCCTGACTTCGGTCTTGTATGACGTTGCGTAAGCACTAAGCTGTGTATATACGTAAATATATGCATTACAACGTATTAAATGTTGATAATTCCAACAATTTTCTGGCATTGGTGGTCTTACTTGCTGAAACGTACAATCGATTCATATGACTTGATCTGATTGTGAATAGATTTCCAAGCAAGCTGTAGGCCAATTATAATTTTTCAAACTAGATCATCAGATGTACATAAAAACAATCTCTTGACTTTTAATATCAATAAATTATGTACTCGAAACAAACTAATTTTTTTCTGAAATAATCATATTTTTGGTTTGATTAGAGAAAATGGAGTTTTCCTGTCCATAACCGCTGTGATTAGTTTAAAGCACTCTTCGTCTGATTCAACACGATTTTTCTTACCGTCAATGAAATATTTTACTGAAAAAATTACTTATCCATTTAAAACGACCGAATGATTCATTATTTCGCACCATGCGATCAACGGAATATTATTTGACGACATTAAAATATTAAACGACCACGACGAAATATTTTATCGTGGCTATTCAATAAAATTACGTGTTTGGTTCAACGAAATTTTTATCGTGGCGATGGAATTTTTTTCTCAGTGTGTGAGTGTGAACCCAGCTCCCGTGTAGATTGAGTCAGGAATAGGTTGGCATAAAGCGAAATGAAGAGCAGACTCTGGTGTGGGCGATGAGAGGAGAACGTGGATTGATTTGCGGTGTATATAGTATAGGGCTTGCGCTGTAAAGAGTATGAATTAGATAGATATGTAGATTTTGAGAAGTAAGATAAACACAAGGCGGTCACCCCAGGCAGGAAACTGCAATCGGCATACCCCGACTTGCGTTTGGGGTTAGGTGCATTGGGTGGGAATTCGCACCCAAAGTCCTACAATAGGCGCGGCGCCTGTCAAAGCGTTTCAATCTAAAAACTTTACCGCTCAGCTGGGGCACGGTCTTGTATACAGGTCTGGGAACTCTCTCATCCAGGGAGTCTCGCTTAGTGAGGCAAAAATTCTCTATTTCACGAGTTGACCACTAGGTTCGCTGCAACCCGAGAGTAAGCTCCGAGAGAGACAAAAGTAGGTGTTCGTTCTCTGTCTTACACACGTAGTACATATAGTGGACGATCTGCCACGCTGTTTGGTGACATAACCTGACATCGTTGGTTTTCGGCCGTGCTCTTTTGCATTAATACAAATATATCAATAATCATAATTTTGAGATTAGGAACATCATCAATTACATATATGGTATTCATATATTTCCAAAGCGGTACATAACTTCTGTCTTTTTAAGTGGAGAGTAGTTGGATGTAAAAAAATAATTTGGACTTTGAAGATGGAACGCTTTGCCTTATCTTTTCCATCGTCTGTCCATAAACACGCATAAACGCAACTTACATTGCTATATTAACGGAAAAGAGCACGGCCGAAAACCAACATGTTAGGTTATGTCACCAAACAGCGTGACAGATCGTCCACTGTATGTACTACGTGTGTAAGACAGAGAACGAACACCTACTTCTGTCTCTCTCGGAGCTTACTCTCGGGTTGCAGCGAACCTAGCGGTCAACTCGTGAAATAGAGAATTTTTGCCTCACTAAGCGGGACTCCCCCACCACTGAAAAACGCTCGAGTTCCCAGACCTGTATACAAGACCGTGGGCTGGGGTAACGGCCTTGCTCTTGTATATAACTGTCTGTGTGTAAATTTATATTATGTTAAAGAAATTCTCTGTACTCCCCCTTGCCATGGGAAAGATATTTACCCGGGGCAATATTGAATAACTATAACTATAACTAATAACTAATATTGGGTCAATTAGAAACAGAAGGCCGTAGCCACCAATTTTTTATTTTTTTTTAATTGGTGCTTAGGGGAGACCGGGGCTAGTTGATACAAAATTTGGTTTCCAATTTTTAACTCCTTCAATTTTCATGATAAAAATTTGAAAAAAATATGGTAATATACCCTAGTCCTTCCTCCATCAGTGTACCGAAGGAAAATTTTATGATTGAAATTGTGAGCCTGTGACAGCCTGTTGAGTAGACGCGTGCGAAACGTATCAACCTGCCCCACCCCGGGGCAAGTTGATACAGACATGGGGCAAGTTGATACTAATATGAAAAACTGATAAAAAATCCGAAAAAATTATGAAAATATTTGTTTAATCAATCTACCTCATATTTTGCAGTTTCGATAACGATATACATGAGACATAAGATTATCACAAAATATTTTAGTAGGCTACAAATTAGATAGTAAGTACAATACGAAGCTTTTACATAAAGTAACGACAGATGGAAGAGTTACGAATGACTTCGTTCGAAGTAAGACTAATAATCATGACATGACATGACGAATCAGTATACGAATGGTATATCTACCGCTAATAACACTATTGCTCAAAATATGCAAGAAGAAATTGAAAGTACGTATCAAATAAGACAGAGCTACAAATGATAATGACGAGTAAAAAGGTAAGTTCTAAAGGTATCTCGCCCCGTTCTGTTTTCTTAATATATTTCCGGACCATTTTTCTGTGAAACGAAAGAAAAAAGGAACTTGAACATAGTTGGGGCAAGTTGATGCAACGTGTGTACTGTATCAACCTGCCCCATTCGAAACGTATCAACTTGCCCCCGGCGACGCTGTTGGCGTCTCTCAGGAGTCCAGGGAACAAGAGTAAATATATACCTCCGACGACAACGGAATTTCCTCACCTTTTTATTACCAAATAGAGCCACGATCAGAAGAATAGCTCAAAATTTTGTTTCCAGGTGCTAATTGACTTTGAATCACATCAATAAAATTTACTTTGCTCTACCGAAAACCATTTTACTGAAATAATTTCAACGCGATTGTTCACATGTGGTCAAACACACGTGTAGACTGAAGTGGGTAAGGAAACAGTCCTTCAACTCGAAGGACGCCATTGTCTACAGTCACACTTGCGCACAATTCAATTTGTATCAACTTGCCCCCGTATCAACTAGCCCCGGTCTCCCCTACGTTCTTCTGCTTTTACCTTGGTTTTTTTTCTATGAATTTTCGAAACGTTGTCGATTTCGACTTTTCTTTACGGTTCACGAGTTTTTATAACTACATAATACTCTACGATGTTGAGCGTTCGTATCATGCTCTGTCTGTCTTGTGTAAAAATATTCAATCGGACGAGGGATTTATTAATATGCGACGAGTCCAAAGGAATAACAGACGTATATCTCTATGTCTTGTGTAAAAATATTCAATCGGACGAGGGATTTCTTAATTGCGACGAGTCCTAAGGAATAACAGACGTATATCTCGGCGGACAGTCTAGAGCAGACGTAACTCAGAATACGCTTGGAGGCGATTATAGAGCCCGTACAGTGTACGGCGTACACAGTTCCTACACGGTTTACGTGTTTCCGTAGGACTTGTCGATATGAACAATCGTTCAATCGTTTTGGTTATATTTTCGCACGCCTACTTCTAGCTCTACAGAGAAAATGTGTACGCTGCAGTATGCTCCGGAGGTTTTCTTCGATGACCTAGCTTTGAATTTTTCACGTTGCGGAACAGCTCTTGGAGCACTCGTGTAATACGACGTCAAATCATCAGATTCTGACGATAAGAATACCTTGGTGGACCAGATGGAACCGACGAATCTTGCCATGCAATCTGATAACAGAAGTACTATCTCGGTAGACTTTATTGAGTGTATATCGATAGTTGTTAATTGATTTTGATATTTCCATACTATTACTATTTTTGTAGGAGATCATAAAAACATCATACTGGAGCATGGCAGGATACGGATTTCCATTTATGCTGCAGTTGATTGTCGGACAATTCTGAAAGTATTCATCCGGCCAACGTATTCACTTAAGGGAAGACCTCGGTTAAATTTGGAAAATTGCTATCAGGTGTCATATAAAAAAATCCTTCCAGCAATTTTTGAGTAATGGTAGTATAGACTGTGAAAAAAAAATGTCAGCCTTCTGCGATGAAAGTATAAGCGCAAGGAACCTTGCCAAGAAGATTTTGCCCACTGTTACCAAAATTCCCTGCGTCTACACTTTCACCGCAGGAGGCTTCAATTTTTTTTCCCGCATCCCATACTGCCATAATTTCAAAATTACTAAGCGGACTTGTTTATACGCCTCTTTTTAATATTTTAAGAACTAAAAAACTAATTTTTGCCCAAAATTTCATCGAAGTCTTCCCTTCAAAACGGGAACCTTCAGTATTACCTCCATTATTATCGCATTCCCAGTACATGTCTTTTTATAGTCCTCCCAAAATCAAACACTGATACGAGGATTCTGCGCAACGACTACGTACTAAGTGATATTCATGAAAATGATTGTGAAAATGCTGACAACAGAATTAGTGTGGTGAGCGAGGAACTTCAGAAACCTTATCGAGTGAGCATAGCGTACGAGACCAATTAACAGCTAGTGAATCGAAATTCTACAAAAAGTAGTGATATCCCCCCAAAAAGCACCTCTGGTGCAAAAACCTTTCGCCAAGTACATTAATTACTGTGGTCTACCTACAAAAAATCTATGAAGAAAAATTTGCCTTCAACGAAAAATATTTCTTCAAAAATACCTACCAACAAAAATTTGTCTTCAACAAAACTCGGCCTTCAAAAATTTTTACTACAAAAAGAATCGATATCAGATACAACTGCCAAGCACAACACATAAAAATTAAATTAGCACAACACATAAAAATTAAATTAAAATGAATGGCATTGTGCTCGTTCGCTCGCTACGCTCGCTCACTCGGCTGGTTTCTCATAATTATTGTGAAACAAAATCCAAGGAAAAAAATTTAGAGAAAAAAGTTGAAGGAGTGGTACTTGGCGGGCCATCATAGCAATGTACAGTGCGACCTCTCAATAAGAACGCTAAAGCCCCCAAGGGGAAGAGTTTTTCCGAGAATTCGAGTACCCCCACCAGGCGCGCGCTCCACGCTGACTGACTCTCTGTCTCTCTCTATCTTTTCGACATGCGAGTCTCTCGATAGGAACGGCCGCTCAAATTGTTTACTTCGTCCATCTATTTAGAAGAAGACATTGAAGAATTCAGTTTCTCTGCTTCATCTTCAACGGAAGAATTCAGCTCCCTTGAAAATATTCCACCTTCAGTGGAATTATACGTCACACCTGAGAATGACTCTCCACAGAAAGAAAATAATATTGATTTTTTTATCACAATCTTGCAATGTTTTCTACGAGAACCTTTAAATATAACATAAATGTATTTAATACATAAACATGAAAATAAATCTTTTCTTATCGATACAAAAAATTAATGAGTTTGGCTAAACGAAAGTATTGATTACGTATTCTACAGCCAAATTTCCTCATTCTATAAAGAGAATGATTTAAAACGGAAATATCATCACAATGTTGTCACAATTTTACTCTTCTAAGCTCTTTCAGGCTGGGCGTTCTTATTGAGAGGTTCGAACGCGAAGAACTCGAGCTCGGAGTTCGAGTCGGAGTGGGGGAAGTGCTCGAGCGAGAAATAGGGGAAGCGTTCTTATTGAGTGGACTCTTATTGGGAGGTCGCACTGTATAAAAATTTTACATGAAGACCTGAGGAATACTCCTGCACTTACCCACACCTGGCCCGTCAAGTACCACTCCTTCAACTTTTTTCTCTAAATTTTTTTCCTTGGATTTTGTTTCACAATAATTATGAGAAACCAACCGAGTGAGCGAGCGTAGCGAGCGAACGAGCACAATGCCATTCATTTTAATTTAATTTTTATGTGTTGTGCTTGGCAGTTGTATCTGATATCAATTCTTTTTGTAGAAAAGATTTTTGAAGGCCGAGTTTTGTCGAAGAGAAATTTTTATTGGTAGGTATTTTTGAAGAAATATTTTTCGTTGAAGGCAAATTTTTCTTCATAGATTTTTTGTAGGTAAACCACAGTAATTAATGTACTTGGCGAAAGGTTTTGGCACCAGAGGTGCTTTTTGGGGGGGATCATCCTACATATGATGTGAAATATTTAATGGAAAAAGTAGTTTCATTTTTAAGAAAATGAGTTTTCCCGATTTTCAAGATAGTGTGCGTCATTCGGTTGATTTTCTGAATTATTGAAATCTCTTTTCGGATTTTGAGGGAATGCAAGTGAACAAAAAAATGCACAAAATGTGACAAAGAACGATGAACGTCAAGAAATTTTAGTTAAATTCAGATGATGTGAACGCCAATTAGGCATCCCCCTCTGAACAAAATAATATTTGAATTTAGGTAATCGTAGTCCACGACGCACAACTATATCAATAGGGTATAGGCGATGATAAAACTTTATTGAATATTCAGAAGTGATCACTAATTAACGATTCAAGTTTATTTTGGAGACTCTATCATTCGTATCGTTATAGTTGGAATTTCAACCGACTAAACGAATCAATCAATTAATTAATATCTTTGTCTGAGGAAAGTCACTTAATTCGAGTGTTTACAAACCTGAAGGAGAAAGAAAAAATCGAAAGAAATGGAAAGAAAGAATAATTATTTGTTTGAGTCAAAATTCCCCCGGCCCGGGTTCGAACCGGGACCTCCGCATCTGTACTGCGGCGCCTTGTCCGATTTGGCCGCCTCGGTGGATACTCGAATAAATAATTATTCTTTTTTTCGATTTCTTTCGATTTTTTTTTCTCCCTGAGGTTTGTAAACACTCAAATTGAGTGACTCTCCTCAGACTGACATATTAATTAATTGATTGATTCGTTTAGTCCGTTAAAAGTCCAACGATTCAAGTACTTGCGTCAATAGAATGTGAATCAGACTCGACAATCGGGGTAAGCGAATCCCGTCATTGAGATGTCCTCTATACCATATCTATAAGATACGAAATGACTGAAGATTATCGAAGGCCCGTTGATGCCATAAGGTGACTTAATTTTGAGCGGAAAAATCATATCATGTCTTTAACCATGGAAGGGGTGCAGCACGGGGGAGGCACCGACTCTTCTCGTTTGGATATCATTCTGAACGTCTTTCGGTTTTTGAATCACTATTTACGGATAATCAGTGACTAATTATGTGTATCGTAATATTCCTCAGGGTACTTTGTATTTAAACATGGTTAGCGAGCGACGTTTGAAAACTTTATTGGCACACCCTCGGAATAAGAACAGTATGCCTTGCAAATTTCATCCAAGTCGGTTTAGCGGTTCGAACGGAATCAAACTTTTCGTGCAGGTGTTGCAGAAAAAAAAACCTTTTCACATGTCGGGTGACTCGGAAGGAAAAAGTAATCGTTTTTATAAGGGCCTCTGAATTTTATTCTTTTGTATTCGGAATCTGTGTTGGGAAATGGAAAATTTATACGATACAGCGAATGAATATTTTCGAAATTTATTTTTATTGCTCACGACTTATGCAGCTATGAATTATTGTCACTGGTATATACATATTCAGTAATCAATTGGAAGACATACTGGAAGAAAGTGGTAGTCTCTCGTACAGCAAATGATTTCCGTTCTTCCACAAAAAGTTCTTCAGATTAGCACAAGCGGTTCCGAATATTCCGCTTCGCGATAGCTGCTAAGAAGTGGCCTGCGAATTGATTCACCATAGTTTGTCGATTAATATATTCAGCATCTTCGTATCAGGTGATACTGTCGACGACACTCACCAATAGTCTCTTCCGCTGCCTCGGTTCAGCTGGACTGGCATGTGATTTACGGTGATGAACAGCGCCGGAACTTGGATTGAGGAGGCCCCCGGGCAAAACCAAATTTGGGGGCCCCCCTTTATGAATTACTTATGGTATGAATATAGAATAGATAAAGGCAAAAAATTACAGATTTTTTTGTGATCTTTTTCTCTTTTTATTCCCTGCCAGGGGGCCCCCTCGAGGTGTGCTCGGTGGTGTATGTAGTTCCGGCCCTGATGATGAAGATGCATCTGAGAAAGTGAAATCACGATTTATTGCCAATCACCAGAACACATTGAAAAAATAATTTAAGAAATCATGATATTTTAGTTGATGTATGAAATAGTATAAAAAGTCACAATAAGATCGTAGTTCAGTAGTACTAAACTGGTGGTGCAATTGAAATCAGGGATCGAATGTTGAGTATCAAATACGTTTGCCTAACTGGAGGCTAAGGAAATAGATCAATTTATGAAAGCCTAATTGGAATTTGGTTTGTAGCGAACGATAGATCTCAGTATGACAATTATATTTCGAATGGTACGGTTGTTTTCAAATTACGTTCGGCAAGCTTGAAAGCAGCATTCAAAATCGCATCGATTTTGGTTTGTGCTGCGTCGAATAAATTAGACATTGTGGTCACAGCAGCTGTGATCTCAGTGCTGGTCTCTGGAAATTAAAGGATACCTCAATAATTTAGACAATTTTCAAGTGCTTGATGCGCGATATTCTAGATGGGCACAATCGTCTTCAACTCACTTCCGGAGTTCGCTCCACACTGTGGCAAATCGTCTATGACTTTGTTTTTTAGTCGGTTGAGATGAGCTGAAATTGGAATATACAGAGGTTATGATCAAGTCGTCTTCGACTCTCACTCAGTCTAACAACGGCTGGATGAGAAGCAAGCTAGGCTTGATGTATTTTCCGAAAGAGTGTCACTTACCCGTGAATCTGGCAGCCAGTACTGATTCGGTTCCTGAAAAAAAAATATGTGTATCATGACAAAGTGGAAATTCACCAATTGACGCATGATAACGGCAATGACTGAAAAATAATGAAATATGAAGAATTGAAATAGGAAATCTCGATCGATCTACGATAAAATTTGATCGGAATGATTGAAAACAATTCCTCGACTTCACCCTGATATGTGAAGCGAACAGTAGATCACAAAAACATTTCGCGTGTCTAATGGCATAAGGTCATAAGCGCCGAAAACGCGATTTTGGTGGCAAAAGGTCGTATAATTTCTTTTCACGCCATTCGCTCTGAAAACGGCCAAAACGTATATAGATCAATTGAAATTACGAGATCGAAAAATGTAAGTGCAATAGGTCGTGAGTTTGGCGGATACGTCGTTCTTTTATTACAATTTGTAAGGAAAAATAAAAAATAACGTAAAGGCAAAACGTCGTGAGCGTCATTTTTTTCATAGTTTTTAATGATTTTTCCAAATAGGTGTAAAAACTCGTAAAACGCAAAGATAAATTGAAAGAACGACCATGTAAAAAAAAAATTCGATAAAAAATATTGTTAGTTGAAAGCAGAAGGTCGTAAGCGCCATTTTGTTTTTTTTCAATCTTTCATGATTGTACCAAATAGCTGTAAAAACTCGTGAAACGCAAAGAAAAATCGAAATCGACGTCGTTCCGAAAAATTCTATAATAAAAATCGCAGTTAAAAGCAGAGGATCGTATCCGCTCGACTTACGACCTTTTGCACTTACATTTTCCGATCTCGTAATTTCAATTGATCTATACGTTTCGAACGTTCCCAGAGCGATTGGCGTAAAAAAAAAATTATACGACTTTACGTCATTATAAACAGCAAAACGTCGTATAATGGCGCTTACGTCCTTACGTTATAAGACACGCGATTTTTAAAGGGTAAAGTCGTCTTCAACTCACCCCCGATACCCCTTAGGATAGAATATACAGTGGATGCGAGAAAGGTTCCGATTCTCATCACAGAAACTGGAATAAAAATAGAGACAAAGATAATTTGAGCGTTTTGGTAGACGTATAAATTGGTCCGGTAAGTTTATCCACTCGTCACTTACTAGCATCTGCGTCTTTCAGGGAAGTGCTATCTGAAAATAAAATAGGTAGTCTAGTCAGTCTAGACTTCAATCATATGGTCAACGCAAGGTGACCCTAAAATAATCTCGGAGTGGATGAATTATACATCAATCGACGCGGAAAAATCCCCCGAACAACATATCAAAAACGAGATGAGATCCGTGGAGGGCAAATTGTTGAAATTAATAAAAAACTATCAATGTTTTGGGCAGCACCGCCAAAATCACGCACTGTTCCGATTCGACTTGTCGGATTGGAAAAACTAAAATACCACCTTGTAGGGGAGAAAATTATCTACAAATTCGAAGCGAGGACCGATATTGTAGGACCTGTAGTTTTCACGTTATTAATTTTGCAAAAATTTTCTGACGAAACTACGCCAAACGATCAGCTGTTCCGCTTAGTCCGTTTCGGCCGTTCCATGCTGCGCGCGCGCCGCCGCCTCGGACGCGCCAGTGCGCACTGAATTCAAACCGTCGCACAGTGGGACGAGAAGCCGAATTCGTGCCCATAATTCCGAAAAGTGAATTTTGGATTCGGGGAATTTTGACCCTCGGGTGGGGTAGAGAAATGATTGGTGCATTCAAACCTCGAAG
>JAFFZH010013204.1:0-10614 GCA_018420115.1 Euura saliciscinereae
CAATTCCACACTCGAAATTATGAGAAGTCGCCGGCCTTGGCACTTTACGACCTTTTGCACAATAATATTTCACGAATGTCCTATACAGCAATGCAACGTTGCAGCGATATTGAAGCAATGTTGTAGTAATATTGTGTTGTCGTACTGTAATAATAATAGTACGAAAGCGAAAAAATAAAAAAAACTTGTTCTGACGGGGATTCGAACCGTGATCCCAACAACCGCCTCGTTCTACGAAGCGCCCGCTCTACACACTGCACCAAACTACTCATTGAACGAAACAGCAACTTTGAGTTTATGTATCCATCTGATCAAAGAAATGCCCACATACGTCCATTGATATGATGTGTTATGGTTCGATTTAATTAATACACGACTATCATTCAATTTCACGTATTTTCATTAGATCAAATTTTTGAAGAGTATACCAATATCGATATGTAAATGTTGTAAAACAATAACAATATTCGTACAGAATTGGAAATATTTTTTAAACGTAACCCGGTTAATATTGCATACATATTGTCTGAGTATATTTTTAAAATATACTGCAGTTGTAGGAAATATATTTGCAATATTAACGCATATGCACTCATGAATATTAAATTGAAAATATATTGAGAATATTGTATCAATATGTCGAATATTTTCAGACGTTTTCAGACATTTCCAGATATTCTTGATATATTTTGTGCTGTCTGGGAGTGGCTCGTGGTGTGAATAATTATAGAAACAGGTCAACGCTTTTTACAACCCAGTTGTTTAAATTTTGTTGATGCCTCTCGGATTCCATAGAAAAGTTCCTCAATTTCATATTATACAGCTAATAACAGCTGAAATCGGATCATGGCTAGCATTATCTCGTGAACATCCAGTTTTTTTACAGACCGAAAAAATCCAATCGAAGAAGTTTAGAAGTGTCCAAAAAAATCTACTGGAACCTGGTGCGTTCGTTTCATCACTCGTCATTTCGACACGAGAACGAGATGGAAATTCAATTGGATTTCCACTGTTCTCTGTTTCGTTTCAGGAGTACGTGGAGCTTGTTTCTCGTCAACTTTATATGATCGTAAATATTATAGGATATGTGAAACAGTTTTGAGGTTGTATAGATTATAATCACAGTGTATACATTTTGCAAGCATATATTTTATTTGTTTATGGAAAAAGCCTATAGCCCGATATAACTTTAGAATAATAAAATTCGTATTACCTACAATTTTTCTCACATGGTGTCACCAGGGACACGTTATTTGCCTCCGTAGTTTGCGGGCACAGTGTAGGATTCGGGTACTGTGCGAACTACACCTCTGTCGGTTAGAATCGATAACCAGTAGTGAATTGTCTTTCCTGCCGTCAGGCCAGCCGCGGTATTCGTGTAACTCCAGTCATCGGCTATTGAGTTCTTTATTGTAGGTGATACGATATCCCCGCTCGTGCCATCTGGACCAGAGACATTTCGTTAGTTAAAAATTTCGTCGGAAAGTGACGAGCGCAATAGCCAGTTAAATCATTTGTATGCCTGTATTTGTATAGCGGCGTCCATAAATTACGCGAGGCGTTTAGAGGGGGGAGGGGGTCGAGCCGAATCTCAACCAATCTCACGTGGTGGCGAGGGGGAGTCGCGGCAAATACCAAGCAATTTTTTTTTTTGTATCAATAAATTATATTTTTTTATTGATAAATCCAACTCAATCCAGCACATATTAATGTATTTACGCTAAAAATACGCATTCAAAAAATCTCACGTGAGATTAGGGGGGTGGGCGAGGGGTAGAAAAATCGTCTAACGTAATTTATGGATGCCCCCTTACCTGTAATCTTCGTGCCTATGTTTCCATGAAACACGAAACTCTTGATCCCGGCCGGGGCCCGGTGGTGCCCAAATGATACTCGGAATCCTCCAGACTCCAACATTTTGAAATGAGTTACCAATTTAATGGCGTCGTCACCCTCAACACCCACGAAAATATTCGCAGCGGATACCGCAGCAAGGAAAATAACTACTTTCATCGTTGAAGGCACGTAGACTGATGAAGAAAATACAGAGTTACGAGGCAACTAGTTTCCGTTGATTCAGTCGAGTGATGAAGGCACCGAAATGGAGCAGCTTTTATACAAAAAGTGTGTGGATGCGCGGGGGAGTTTGCAATCTATCATGGTCAATGATAACTGCTCGCAGACCAATCAGGAGGTTCGGAATTGCACGACAAACAGCCGTTAACGTAGTAGATAACAATAGTTGCTCGCAGAATCGTGTGATAGATAAGGTGTCGTGAGCATCCGGTTGTTGGGCAATTTGCACGACCCGATGCGTTTATGATCGAATAGTTATTTTGTATGCCTGTTTTCGTTGTGTAAAGTGGCACTTTGAACCCCTAAGAATGACCCTCAAAAATTCGGCACGAATTCTGAATCTTTCTATATTAATGACGTCTTTGAAACGTCTCTTTCCGTGCCGTAAAGTGCCGTTTTAATGTCTGTGCCATAAAAAATATTTATTAAGGAAATGGCATTAAAAGTCACTTCGACGCCACGTGGGAGTCGTGAGATGCACATGAAAGTGCATATAAGGAACTGCTGTACAACGTAGTACACTGCGGTTTAATCACTTTCAGTGTTTTGCGCGTGATTCTTTGGAAGACATAACTGATAACAAACAGGAAATGGAACAAAGTTGTGGAATAATGTCCCTGGTGGAAATAATTTCTACGCCAAAGTACGACAATACTGAAAAATGTAGAAAATCGTATAAATTAGTTACACAATGTGAAAAATGGTTTCAAAAATCCGAAATTCGTCGAAATCGGTAGAAGATCGCAGAAAAGAGGTATTTTTTTCGTAGAAAAATACGGATTTCTACAATCTATGACGAAAATTTACGATTCTTAATCAACAACTTAAAAAAAAATTATAAGTCGATCATGGAAATTTTTTTTTCGTAGAATGTCATAAACTTTCACAAAGAAGTACGAATTTCTAAAAAACTTGATGCAACTTTATGATTTCTAATGAAAAATCATTTCAGTTAACGAATGCAAATTGACTACATATTTCTGAAATACAACTTTTGACGAAAAACAACGAAAATCTACAGTTGTGTTTTTGAATAAATGAAATCTACGGCACGATGAGGTAGAATTTTTTTCGGCGTGAAATTTCGTGAACTTTCGTACAAAACTACGAACTTCTATAACAAATTATGAAAATCAACGTCTTTTTTCATGAGAATATCTTTCATTTTCGTCTTCGTTTTCGTTTGGCCCAGAGCCAATAATTGTCATACATGATACAGCGCAGGTATGGAGTACTCCACCAAAACCATGGGGGGATCGCCGGCCCTGTCTGTATATTCTCATATTGAAACAACAAGCTAGTCGGGCCCACCGCGGAATAAATACACGATGCAAACTTCCTTGATTATTATTTACGATTGAAAAATATACTATTGGCCACCGAATGTGCGGCTGGAACAATCATGTGCCTTCGGGATATTTTAGTCGTCAAAATTCGATGAATTGTAATATACCCGGTATAACCAATGTTAAATTAATTCGTTTGAATCATCACATTTCGAAGATGTATAATTGTGAACGAGTGTCGTCGGAATGAATGTTCTTATAACATTGAACACTCACATGAAACTGACTACCAAGCAGTGGCTCGTGGTGTGAATAATTATAGAAACAGGTCAACGATTTTTACAACCCAGTTGTTTAAATTTCGTTGGGGCCTCTCGGATTCCATAGAAAAGTTCCTCAATTTCATATTTTACAGCTGAAATCGGATCATGGCTGGCATTATCTCGTGAACATCCACTTTTTTTACGGACCGAAAAAATCCAATCGAAGTGTCCAAGAAAATCTACTGGAACCTTGTGCGTTCGATTCATCACTCGTCATTTCAACACGAGAACGAGATGGAAATTCAATTGTATTTCCACTTAACTGTTCTCTGTTTCGTTTCAGGAGTACGCGGAGCTTGTTCTTCGTCAACTTTATATGATCGTAAATATTATAGGATATGTGAAACAGTTTTTAGGTTCTATAGATTATAATCACAGTGTATACATTTTACAAGCATATATTTTATTTGTTTATGGAAAAAGCCTAGCCCGATGTAACTTGACAATAATGAAATTCGTATTAAGTACAATTTTTCTGATTTTGTAATGGGAGAAATAATAAATTTTCACAGGCTCAGTCCTCAGGATTCCCCATTTCACCTCTTGTGGTACGTGGCATGGTGTCACCAGGGACACGTTATTTGTCTTCTGTAGGCGCAATCAAGAGTTTGGCTGCTGTATTATAATAATGTCCGTCCTTTCGAATCGATAAATAGTAGTAAACTTTTTCTCCTGCCTTCGGCTTAACCGAGGGATTCGTGTAAATCCAACTGCTGCCCACTTTTTTCACTTTACCTCCTGTGATACTCCCAGGCTCGCCAGCTGGATCAGACACATTTCGTTAGCTAAAAATTTCGTCGAAAAGGGACGAGCGCAATGGCCAGTTAAATCATTTGTATGCCTTAGGGGCGTCCATAAATTACGTGAGGTGTTTAGAGGGGCGAGGGGGTCGAGCCGAATCTCGCCCAATCTCACGTGGGGGCGAGGGGGAGTCGCGGCCAATATCACGTAATTTTTTTTGTATCAATAAATTATATTTTTTATTGACAAATCCAACTCAATCAAGCACATATTAACGTATTTACGCTAAAAATACGCATTTAGAAAATCTCACGTGAGATTAGGGGGTCGAAAAATAGCCCCACGTAATTTATGGATGCCCTCTTACCTTTAATCTCCTTGCCTACGTGTCCATAAAACTTGAAAGTCTGGACCCCGAGAAAGTTCTCGAATGATACTTGAATTCCTCCAGAATCCAGCGTTTTGGCATCAGTTTTCAGATAATGGAGACGGTTGTCGGCCTCAACACCCACGAAAATATTTCCAGCGGATACCGCAGCAAGGAAAATAACTATTTTCATCGTCGAAGGCTGTCGAGTATATCACGTAGACTGATGAAGAGAATACAGAGTTACGAGGCAACTAGTTTGCGTTGATTCAGTCGAGTGATGAAGGCACCAAAATGGAGCAGCTTTTATACAAAAAGTTTGTGGGTGCGCGGGGGGGTTTGGAATCCACGAGAAACGAACGTCGACACGTATTGGTCAGCGATACCGTTCGTAAACCACGTGGGAGGTTCGGAATTGCACGAGAAAGAGCCGTTATCACGTAGTGGATAGGCAAAGATTCAGTTGAATTGATTAAATGTTAGTTGCTTCAAGTGCATATCTATTTGTAATCCAAAATTTGAATGGTTGGTACAATTGTGAATTCAGTTGACCCTAAAAACTATCAAGTTGGTTCATAATCATTCGTGTTTTTCAAGAAACCTGAACTCAATGATGGATAGATTTATTTATCTCAACCTCATATTTGATTCAGCTGTGAACAAATACGAAGTCATGTCAAAGGAGGATAAATTTAGTTCAAATAATCGTTTGATTAGCTGCAATTGATTATTGATTAAAATCAGCAAACTGTTGAAATATATAAATGTTTGGTGCAATAAAATATCAATTCTGACAAATGCATATCATGCTTTCTATGATCACTTTGTCGTGTTGCGTCAAACACCTCAATTATGTGAAAGATGGTTCAAAAATTTCGCGTTGATCATAAGAGAATAGATATTTGTTTGATTGAATGAGGTACCATTTCAGTTTGACAACGTCATTTGATTATTGAATACTTGAAATTAGTTCGGTCAATCAAATCTTGTATCAAGTGTATCAAGTATTTCATTGATCCAATTAAAAGTTGTTTGTTGTAACCAGCTGATTGGTTCGGTCAAATTCACAGAAAAGGTGAAACAACCAAAACTAGATGATGTTGCTTGAAACAAATGTGAGGTACGAAATACTACTCGAGGAGTTCACAAATTCGCCACTATGGGGTCACCCAGGCACCGGAAATGGCATTGAAAGTCACTTCGAGGCCACGTGGGAGTCGTGAGATGCACATGAACGTGCAGATAGGAACTGCTGTACAACGTAGTAAGCTGCGGTTTAATCACTTTCAGTGTTTTGCGCGTGATTCTTTGGAAGACATAACTGATATCAAACAGGAAATGGAACAAAGTTGTGGAATAATGTCCCTGGTGGAAATAATTTCTACGCCAAAGTACGACAAAATTGGAAAATGCAGAAAATCGTAGAAACCCGGGAAAAAATGGTTTAGATCTAATTTGCATCTCCGGAGATCTAATTTAGATCTAAGCAGATCTGAGCTGAATAGATGGAATAATCGCAGCAAAACGTTGTTGCTCATTGAAGGCAAGTAGATCTACTCGGATCTGAGTACATAGTTCTGGTACCGTATTTGGAAATATTTCAAGTCTCTCTTAGCTCATCTAGTACGTACGGTACAGGTTTGGTAATCCGAAGTTGGAGGGTTCGATCCCGACTTGTTCGATTTTCACCATTTTTATTTTTTTTAATTTTTTTTCTTTACTCGTATTCACGATTTCTTATTCTATGATGATAGGGAGTATTTTTTCATTATAGTTATGCAATTAATCAATGTTTTTTCAATTCATTTCGGGATTGACAATGACATAAAAATTAGATCTACGTAGATCTCATTAGATCTATTCCAAAATTTAGATCTACGTAGATCTAAATGATTTAGATCAGATCATGTGAAAGGTTCACTCTAACTTTGGGGTGAGCTTTTCATAATGCAGGGGACCCAGTTAGATTTTGTTCATCTCTTAATTCGGTCAATATGGTCAATATGGTCAATATTATATCAATCATGACGGATTGTCATTTTCAGCAGCAAACAAATAACATTTCAGAATCAGTAATTTCGGAATGTTACGTTTTGTCTGCCTGAATCCTGAATGAAACTTACACACAATATTTTTTGTTGTATTTCAAGACAGAAGTGTAAGTTTCTACCGGGTTGATTAAACAGAAAAATGTAACATTCCAAAATGAATGATTTTGAAATGTAACTTTTTTTTCTGCTCAATCAACCTAAATGAAACCGGACGAACTAAAGTCATCAGAATTATGCACCATTTTCGCTGGTCACCTAAATTCACTATCATTTTCCCAACTTTCTTTGCCTGGGAACTGGAAAGGACGGATCGCTCCCGGCGCATGGGCAATACTGGATTTCGGTAACTACTTTGCAGATTTGTGATTTTTTTTTTATTCAATGGTACAGATAATAATTACTGATGAATAGTTGTGGGTGCTGTTTGCGCAAAAAACGCGCAAACGATAGGCATGATAATCTATCCAAAATTCTGTTAACTATCCGCATAGTATCGTATTCAGTAACCGGATGCTGAAATTCCGATCCACCATCTTATTTGAATTTTTTTCGATAACAAGTAAACGCTCAAATTAATTTGAATCAATCGTTCTTAAAATATAACGTAACATATTTTCAGGTAACTCCACAAAAATATTTTTATGGTGATCGGTTTGGTGAGCAAATTCGTATTCAATCAAACACATTTCAATTGAACCTACACAACTCATAATACGCCGAGTACATGAGAATTTGTTGGTAAAGATTTAAAAAAAAGGTCAGCAAACTAATGTAAGAAAAAAAGCGCCTTAATAACGATCTGAAAGCTATTGTGAGCTAGTGATCGTAAATATTATAGGATATGTGGAACAGTTTTAAGGTTCTATAGATTATAATCACAGTGTATACATTTTGCAAGCATATATTTTATTCGTTTATGGATGTAACTTTAGAATAATAAAATTCGTATTACGTACAATTTTTCTCAACTTATAATGGAAGAAATAATAAATTTTCACAGGCTCGATCCTCAGGATTTGCCTCCTTTAGCTGGCGCAATGAAGTATTTGGGTGCTGTATCATGCCAAGCTCCGTTCTTTTGAATCGAGAAATAGAAGTGAACTTTTTCTGCTTCCTTCGGGTTAACCGAGGGATTCGTGTAAATCCAATTGTTGCCCACTTTTTTCGCTTCACCTCCTGTGATACTCCCAGGCTCGCCAACTGGATCAGAGATATTTCGTCAGTTGAAAATTTCGTCGGAAAGTGACGATCGCAATGGCCAGTTAAATCATTTGTATGCCCAAGGGCCGTCCATAAATTACGTGAGGCGTTTAGAGGGGGGAGGGGGTCGAGCCGAATCTCACCCAATCTCACGTGTGGGCGAGGGGGAGTCGTGGCAAATATCACGTAATTTTTTTTGTATCAATAAATTATATTTTTTGTTGACAAATCCAACCCAATCAAGCACATATTAACGTATTTACGCTAAAAATACGCATTCAGAAAATCTCACGTGAGATTAGGGGGGGGGGAGCAGGTCGAGCCAAATCTCACGAAATCTCACCAAGGGGAGAGGGGTCGAAAAATCGCCCCACGTAATTTACGGATGCCCCCTTACCTTTAATCTCCTTGCCTACGTGTCCATGAAACTCGATACTCTGGACCCCGGGAAAGTCCTTGAATGATACTTGAATTCCTCCAGAATCCACCGTTTTGCCAAGAAGATTTTTGAGATCTAGGACACCGTCGTCGGCCTCAACACCCACGAAAATATTTGCAGCGGATACCGCAGCAAGGAAAATAACAATTTTCATCGTTGAAGGCACGTAGACTGATGAAGAAAATGCAGAGTGAATAGTGAGGGCAACTAGTTTGCGTTGATTCAGTCGAGTGATGAAGGCACCAAAATGGAGCAGCTTTTATACAAAAAGTGTGTGCATGCGCGGGGGAGTTTGGAATCTATCATGGTCAGTGATAACTGCTCGTAGACCAATCAGGAGGTTCGGAATTGCACGACAAACAGTCGTTAAAGTAGTGGATAACGATAGTTGCTCGCAGAATCGTGTGATAGATAAGATGTGGTGTGAGCATCCGGTTGTTGGGCAATTTTCACGACCCGATGCGTTTATGATCGAATAGTTATTTTGTATGCCTGTTTTCGATGCGTAAAGTGGCACTTTGAACCCCTATTAAGAATGACCCTCAAAAATTCGGCACGAATTCTGAATCTCTCTATATTAATGACATCTTTGAAACGTCTCTTTCCGTACCGTAAAGTGCCGTTTTAATGTCTGTGCCGTAAAAAATATTTATTAAGGAAATGGCATTAAAAATCACTTCCACGCCACGTGGGAGTCGTGAGATGCACATAAAAGTGCATATAAGGAACTGCTGTACAAGGTAGTAAACTGCGGTTTAAATCACTTTCAGTGTTTTGCGCGTGATTCTTTGGAAGACATAACTGATATCAAACAGGAAATGGAACAAAGTTGTGGAATAATGTCCCTGGTGGAAATAATTTCTACGCCAAAGTACGACAAAATTGGAAAATGCAGAAAATCGTAGAAACCCGGGAAAAAATGGTTTGGATCTAATTTGCATCTCCGGAGATCTAATTTAGATCTAAGTAGATCTGAGTAGATCTAAATTTTGGAAAATCGTAGATCTACCTAGATCTACCTAGATCTCCGAGGATTTTCGTAGATCTACGTAGCTTCGAATTGATCCACTGTCATGTTCGAATGCGCGTGCTTGTTATGTATATCCACGTTATAGATAACGTTAGATCTACTTTCGATCTAGGTAGATCTGAGCTGAGTGGATGGAACAATCGCAGCAAAACGTTGTTGCTCATTGAAGCCAAGTAGATCTACTCGGATCTGAGTAGTTCTGTTACCGTATTTGGAAATATTTCAAGTCTCTCTGGACTGATTGGACCATAAGTATGCCAGAAACGCACGTAGTTTCAGAGAGCGCCTTAGCTCATCTAGTACGTACGGTACAGGTTTGGTAATCCGAAGTTGGAGGGTTCGATCCCGATTCGTTCGATTTTCACAATTTTTTTCATTTCAATTTTTGTTCTTTAGTCGTATTCACGATTTCTTATTCTATGATGATAGTGAGTATTTTTTCATTATGGTTATGCGATTAATCAATGTTTTTTCAATTCATTTCCGGAATTGACATTGACATAAAAATTAGATCTACGTAGATCTCATTAGATCTATTCCAAAATTTAGATCTACGTAGATCTGAATCATTTTGATCTACATAGATCCACCCGATTTTTTCCCGGGAATTAGTTACACAATGTGAAAAATGGTTTAAAAAAATCCGAAGTTCGTCGAAATCGGTAGAAGGTCGCAGAAATATTACACCTGTTAAAAAGTCGGAAGAAACATGTGACCACAATGGCCTTTACTGAAATCTCGGCGACATTACTACCACATGGTAGAACAGTTCATAAAACTTTAGGATTGCCGGTTCCCTTATTTGCAGACTCAACGTCGAACATCAAAATTCAATCTAAAGAAGGTGAAGATTTACCAGGAATTGATGTATTAATCTGGGACGAAGCACCAATGGCCCCAATGACACCAAATATCGTGTGTCTAATGGCATAAGGACGTAAGCGCCATTATACGACTTTTTGCTGTTCGTAACGGCAAAAGGTCAATTTTTTTTGTATTTGGGATAAAAACACGAAGATTCGTTCATAAACGTTGAAATTTCATATTGGGTCAATTGAAAGCAGAAGGTCGTAACAACCGATTTTTTTTTTTTTTTTTTTT
>JAFFZH010013205.1:0-11058 GCA_018420115.1 Euura saliciscinereae
CACCACCTGGCAAACGTTGTTTCAGACTCATGCAATTGTATCCCTGGACTCAAGCATTCGTCAAAAACAACTTTTTGCCCTTAGGTGGATAATATACTATTTTCTCAGATCAAACCGCTACTTGTGAGGGGGATAAAATAACGAAACAGTTTTCAAATGTAATTTTCATTTTATTTAGAGTAGATTTTGAGTATTTCGTTGATCAGTCTTGCAGTAACTGCATTGGCAGTTGGTGGGTAAAAATCGTGTAGAGATATACACGTTCGACACCACTATATGATCTCAGGCCATAAATGTGAAACAAATAAGTCAAGTTACTGGTGGTAAACTGACTAAATCACAGCCTTGACCTACCGCAGCTCACAATCAATTGATTATTAGCGGTGGTCTCTGTACATCGTTATTTGATAACGACACATCACATATCACACCATCGATATAGAGGCATGAAAAATCATTTTTGTACATATACAAATGATTACATGATAATGTTGTTCTGATTTCATTTACTGTGTTATCTCGTATTTATTTATGTATACTGTTTGTTGCGTAAAAAATTTTACTAAAAACTATATCATCGAATGACTACAAATTTACTACACTTAAAACCTGTGTTAAAAATTTTACTTTAAAAAATGGGATAATAATTATACGAAGGCCACTTTTACATAATGGTAACGTCATTTTTTTTTCTTTTCAGTTTTTTTTTTTTACACACTTTCAACTTAAATCTACATTTTCAGGGCTATAAGCACATTACGTACTTTGATAAATAACAACTTTTGAAGAAGAATTTTAGTGTATTTTCTCAGTTTATAGTCACACACGCACGGTAGTAGTACATACAAAATCCATACAGCCTTTTTTTGTTTCTTTAATATTACGTCATAACTTTGTATTCTTTCAAATTGATAAGGAAAAAACAAATCATTCATCATTTCTGACGTCTTCCTTTAGCTATTTCTATAGGTATGTTGTTTTTTTTTTCTCGTGTATCTAAATCTAGGAGTAATGAACGTCACTCAAATAAAAAATAGAAGATTCTCGAAGGAGAAAGAAAAATGATCAAGTCCAACGTAATTTTGGTTTGTTTAGTGTTTTTCTTTCGTCTTCACTAACATGATAATTTTATGAATGAATTCATAAATTGATTGGAAAAAAAGAGACACTTCAAGTCATTAGCGAAATGGTTGAATGAGAATATTATACGTCGTAGAATTATACTATCTTATGTTACTTCACTTCCTTCACGTACGCTTCCAACTCTGCGTCCAATTCTTCGGCAGTTGGAGTTTTTGCTGGTGTACGACCACCGCCTCTGGTTCCACCTCGCCGTCCACCCGTTCCACGCCCTGGAGGATAATAAACCAGTTAGTTTAGTCAAAATATAAAATACTTTCGATAATCCGAAGGAGATGAGACGATATTCACCTCTGTTAGAGCTGGCTCCGCGAGCACCACCTCTGAAGCGTGGTTGCTGCGGTCTCGGTGCAAAATTACCTCCGGCGAGTCTATTTCCTCCTCTGATTGACGTCGTTACTGGGAGCTCTGAGGTCGCGACTTGGATGTTCATCTCGCGACCTGTGAAAAGATAGAATTGACATTATCGTTGTTATATCTCGACGATATTCCGTGTTATTCGATAACTTGTAAAGATACGGACCGTCAAGAGGTACGCCGTTGTATTGTTTCATCGCCTTTATGGCGTCAGCTCTCCTTTCGAATATAACATCTGCCGAGCCAAGGGAGCGGCCTGATCTATCATAGTGTACCGCGGCTGATTTCAGGGGTCCAAACTCACTGAACAATTCCTATTTGTTGACCAAACGAATATACACGGGGATTAGAGTACAGATACACACGAGTCTTCTGAATCGAATTCTCATGGGAACGGAGATCGAGTGCTGTTGACAAACTGATCGTCTAATATTCTAGAGCTAGAAGAACAATGCATCTTAAAAAACACAGCTCAGACGAAATAGAATAAAATAAAAGCCTGTTGACAAAGTTTTATCCGTTTCAGTTAGAGGTCTTCCAGTCACAGTACCTGAATATCAGAATCTGAGACTCCGAAGTCTAGATTCGAAACCAGGAGTTTGGTCGTGCCGGTGCCGCCGATCGCACCTCGTCCAACTTTCTTCACCCCATCGAACATGTCATGTTTCCACGCGCTGTTAACATCACCCTGAAACCGAGAAAAATCGCATTTAAACCGAATTTCACCATCATTCGTCGATGTAATCAAGTCTTTATACGTTTCTCAAGACCTTCTAGTCGAATTCGCTGATTAAACAGATTCTGCTGCTTCAAAAATTGTGAAACATCGCCAGATGTAAGAAATTATTGGGCGGATTGCTAGATGCTAGAAATTTGTGAGTTGATAGAGAATATTTTGTTCGAAATGGTGTTGAGGGAATCAACAATTGACCATTTTCTCAATCGCAGTTCCAAGCTTGCCGCTAGGTAAGCGCTAGTGTCGCCGGTAGGGACAAACAAAACACCTTTTGTCGTGTTTATTGTTGATATTGTCAAGAATCGTAGAGATCGATGCAATTATTTCGATGGTACATATACATTAGATTTTGTGCTATTGAAACTCGAAATTCAAATATTTCCTAGATTCGACACTAGCGCTTACCTGGTGGTCACTCTATCGTTCTTTGAGAAAATCCTCAATAAATAATAAGATTTGAAAGATGTACCCACACGTTGCGTGTGCTTTCGAAATGTAGGGAAATGGCGATACAGCTGAAAATACTCTATCAACATCTCCACTTTCATCGATACAAGATAAATAATGATCTGCAAGGCAGTGAGCACAACATGTATGAACAGGTGACAGAAAATGCTGAAAGTCATTGATACAGACACTCAACAGAGGTCGCGGTTGAATATCGAACGAAATCCTTCGACTCGTAATTTCGATACGGAAGCGTAAAGTACTCACTACACACACAAAAAAAAAAAAAATGGAAGCTACAAGTTTCTTACTGTCTAATTAATATTCTTATTCAACTTCGTCAGTCGGACTTGACGAAAGAAAAAAAACATGTTCCGAATAATATTATGGAAGTATCAAGAACGGACCGGGCAACGAGGCCGTTCGAGAAGTTAGAAAGTATGTACCGACTGGTTTTATGGCAGTGTATGTACCGCGTGGTGGGATGATGCGAAGTAAACGGTTTTAGAAATTGAAGATAAACACCGACGATGATGCGATATCGCATAAATTGAATATAATTACCCTGGTGTAGGGTGCGGATGATCGACCAATTCCGCCTCGGCTTCTGCCGCGCATCACTCCACCGCCGGCTCTCGGTGAACCTCGCAGACTTGCTCCTCGTCTTGGTAGAGTTGTTCCGCGACCTCGTCGTCCGGCACCTCGCGTTCTTCCGCCTTTGTTCTGCTTGATGATATCGTCAAGACTCATTTCAATTTTGTCTACCATCTTTATTAACACAATTGGAACAACCTTCTAGACACGATACGCGTACTAAACCAACCTCACCCCGTTATAAATAAGATGGCGGCCGAATACCGCGAAGACGAACGCATGCGCGCGGTGCACTCTGGGTAGGCGTTCCTAAAACCATCGAAACATTCGCTCAACGGCTCAGCAAAATATACAAAATAAACAAAATATGGAGATTGAATGATTTCTGGAAAATTTAGTTCGAATATTTGTCAATTTTGTCTAAAATTTCAAGTTGGGAAACATCAAAATTGACGATAAAACCACGTGACGTCATTACAGTCCTTAGTACCGGCGGTTGGTCTCTGTGAGGTGGCGCTGATCGAGAAAACTCATGACGTCATCGTCCATGTGTTTGTATTCATTTTTATTGTTAGGTAGAAACGACTTCAATTCCTATGATAATGATTTCAAAATTAATGGAATAGAGTATTGAGATTTTTTTGTCCGAATTATGACCCAGTGGCCTCAATTCTACAAATAAAGAACGATGGACGCATTTGCTAGCATTTTTCGATTGGATACGCTGTTCAGCCAATCAGACGAGGGATAGGCTCTAGGTAGTCCCTCAAGGACGATATTCAAAAGTGTGCACACACATAAATCCAACCCGTGTTCATCCGTGATCAGAGATTATCGTCGGTTAAAATAAGCATTTTTGGCTTCGGAGGTTTTTTTTTTACGCAAAATGTGTTCAAAATAATTTTGTCAACGGAATCACAGCGTTGTCACATCGCGTCAGAAATAATCAGCTCGACTTGTGCGACGTAGGTGACGCGTGTTTGGCACAAAGTGGTTCGAGCGGTTAGTAAACAAGAACTTGAAGATGAGTAAAAAATTGAAATTCGGTAATTTGGCATCGCCGAGGTACACTAGGTCGATGACAAATAAGGTAACTGAAATAACAAACTCTTCAACGAAGATATCGCAGTATTTTGGCGACTCTAAGGATGCGAAAAGAGCGAAGGCTACGGTAAAGAAGCGAGCGCCGATAAAAGTCGAGTACGAAGCCGTGCCCGAAACCGAAATAAAACCGCAAACATCGGCGATAAAATTAGAGGTCGAGGTCGAACCGAAGATCGAAATAAAACAAGAAATATCGCCAATAAAATTAGAGCCTGAAGTCGTACCTGAGACCGAAACGAGGGTTAAAGAGTCGCCCGGTATCGAAAGCAACGAAAAATGGGAACCAGACAATTGGCAGCTGATGCTATCGAACATACAAGAAATGCGAAAGGCCCAAACGGCTCCCGTCGACCAGATGGGATGCCACATGTGTTATGACCCCGAAGCACCTGAATCTGTGGCTAGATTCCAGGCTCTGGTAGCCCTGATGCTCAGTAGCCAGACCAAAGATCAAGTTACATTCGCCGCGATGCAGAGATTGAGGAGCCATGGCTGTACGCCGGCTAACATAGTATCTACATCGGACGATACTCTCGGCAAACTGATTCATCCTGTTGGATTTTGGAGGGTATGATCGGACTGTTTGAAACATGTCACATTTCACAGATTCCATTTTCAGTTCTGAAAAGTAGATAAGGGCTCTGATCTGGATACACTCAAGGGTCGAATCAGTATCTTTGGATCGATTGAATGAAAGAATCTCAGAACTCCGTAATCTGTGTGAGAGTTGGTCCAATGCGAGAATAAGTATTGTTCCAAGAATTTTTGTCCTCGGAAGATGTTGTATGGGACAATTTTTTACGCCACAGGTTTTACTTTCATGAGATTCGGACTCAGCGTTCTTTGCACAAGATATCAATTAACGGAACTGTATCAAAATTCTACTACTTTAGGGTAGAGTTGTAGAAATTTCAGCAAAAAACTAACAAACAATGAGGTCTGAATTGGGTTTCCCCTGTTACTCACCTATTGAACTTGTAACAAGAGTATCACGTTATACTTATCACCTGACCAGAATCCGAAACTTTTGATATCTTGAAATGAGTCGAAAGAAAATATAAATTGAAGCCATCAATGTCTTTGATCATAATAGTTTTGTCTCTCATGTCAGCTCTACTTTATTGGAATTGAATTTGGGTTTGAACAGCTTCTCCATCGAATTAGTAATACATTCTTTTACTTTCTTACTCTTCAGCGAAAAGTGGGATACATCAAGAAGACAACAGAAATCTTGCTTGCACAATACGACGGCGATATCCCCAACACGATAAAGGGCTTGTGCAAGCTCCCTGGAGTCGGGCCCAAGATGGGTCACATCTGCATGCAAGTTGCCTGGGGTGAAGTGTCCGGAATCGGAGTAGACACGCACGTACATCGCATATCGAACCGTATTGGATGGGTACAGAAGCCAACGAAAATACCAGAAGAGACGAGATTTCAGCTGGAATCGTGGCTTCCAAAAGAAAAGTGGACGGAAATAAATCACATTCTGGTTGGCTTTGGTCAAGAAATCTGTCTGCCATTGGGACCGAAGTGCGGGGGTTGTTTGAACAGGGATATTTGTCCTTATGCAAAAAGTAACAGTGTCAACAAGAAATCCTAGTGGATCTGACCATCAAAATATGTTTGGTTCAAAATTTCTCTTCTATGTTATGGTTCTTGCTTTTGATCAGATTTCTAAGAGGATAATTTCGTCTGTATTCAATTATTTAATAGTTTATTATACGAAAAAAAACCATGTATAATGTACTTAGAACGCTATATTTTTATATTTCTGAACTCGAATAATAGTAACGCTATCGAGAGTACAAGCAGGCAGCGTAATTCCAGATGTACCTGGTTAGTTTTACCACAATGGCTACAAGGAATCCAAATAATAACAAAGTTCAAAGTCATTATATGTATGTTCAATTCCACGTTTAAACGGCAATTAATAACGGTTCTAAGCCGCTATTTTGGCGTACGGTTGTGATAACTTTTCGTAATATCTAAGAAGTTGAAATTGTGGTACATGTTGAGGAAAAAAAAGGAAAGGCTGATGAAAATACGTAAGTATAAAGTTTATTATAAATAGTATTTTATTCGTTATCTTTTGCCCATGCATTCGGATAAAAAAAAACTTGCTTAACATTCACAAAGTCTTGTTAAATTAATAATAATCTCAGTTATATCTATGACAGAGGTGTGCCGGTAGAAAGTAGCGCGAGAAGACCACTGGCCGTACCAATGGAAATCATGTAGTTTGCGGCGGGAGAAAACGTCCTCAAGATGTAGAACGAGAGGAGGATAACCAGTGCCAGGAATATCGCGTTGTTGTAGAATATGGAAAACGTTGTTGCCTCGTAGTCAGCCACTTCGTTCTTCTTCCACAGGATCCTGGGTGACAAAAATACACAGTTATAATTTCGCTCTAATGGTGCTAATGCATACAATCCAATTCTTTCTTACCTCTCGTCCTTTTCCTTCTTGCTCATCTTCTTGTCTTCGGCTAATTTCCTGTTCATTTCTCTGGTAACTGCATCTTCTCGCTTGACTGCGATCTGAAAAATGGAGGATACAACGTTAGTCTGGTCCCAAAAACGGGTGGATACAGTACTCTGTGAGGTATCCAATTCACCTTGTGCTTCAGAACAAATTTGGTGTTCTTGTAGGCCAGAGCGACTAGGTACGTGCTTGCGATCGTTACCAGGACGAAAGAAACCAGGCTGGAGAAGAGGTCGATGAGATGAATTCTCCAGAAGAGCCCTGTAACGTTAATTCTAAGTTACTGGCCCAAGACCTCTCCACCGTCACGTTGATAGCGATTACTTTCGCGTAGTTCCAGCAGTGATACAATATTCACCGATAGGAAATATCGGATTAGGAATAAACAGGTTATGGTATGGTGATGGTGTGAAGTACGGGACGCGAATGAATGAATAATGTGCAAAAATTGGAGCAGCTGCATGCGTATGCGTGTGTACTTCTCGGCAATAATTACGAGAAATTGAAGAGATCATTTCTACCCTTACGAGACGGACTCGTAAGTGAAAACTTATCGGAATTAAACTCACAGATGGGAATAGCCGATACGATGAAGGCATTTCCGTAGAAAAGTGCCGATGACTTGGTCGATACGTTTCTGGAGAAATCTTGCAGGAGAAGTTCCTCTTCTTTAGTGAATGCTTTAGATTTTCCTGACATTGTGATTTTGTGAGTATAATTGAACGATCAACAAGACTTTTGATCGCGGAGAACGGCTATCGACACTAGACACCAAGTTTCTCTGCTCCAGTGTGTTTGGAAATCGCAAACGTTTGTCAATGGCTCATGCGCATGCGCAGGTTAGCCTGTGTGGAAGCGCTTTTTCGGCGACGTGTCAGACCACCACGAGACACCCAACGCGTTGCGTGGCTCGTTGTCAGGTTCTTGTTCCTCCAGAGGTCAGTCAGAAAGGCGTTGGCCCTACCTTCCAACAGGTGTCGCTACGTGTTATATTAGGTCATAGAATGTAGGTACAAGCCTGCTTATACATAAAATCGGTACGCTGAATTACTGAAGATACCTTTTATGGCAACTTAGTAGAGTGCGACTATGTCGAACTATTGATGAACGAACGTACTACATCACAGTTCAGTCACCTTCGAGTTTACTGCTCTCATGAAAATATGTCCGTTATCGGGTTCGCATTGTAATCCCTACTGAAAATCGAATTTCGTTACCGAGATCTGATGTGAGCCTATGTGGGGATCTCACCTGATCTCATGTGAGCTGATATCAGAATTCATATAAGAATTTGGTCTCACATCAGATCTCATGCCTCGATTTTCAGTAGGGATTACAGGCGAAATGTACAGAAATTTCACCTAATTTCACCCAAGAATAAGACAGGGATGGCAATTTTTTGATGACTTGATTGGATGCCCAGGAACACATCCTAAAGTTTGCTAGAAAGACGAGATCCGGATTTTGTGGTAAAGAATTATCGAAAATTGAAAATGCACGGGCATTGAAAAGTAACTTTTTGACGCCTCTCTTCGATTCATAACGCGGCACTTTATACCGCTAATTTCCGAGTTACGTATGACGTCTTTTTACCGCAACTTTGATGCGCAGTTCGAAGTGCGCAGTGGAAATTTACGGCACAAAGTCCTCGTACCGCAGTTTCTATACGCATTTCGTGCGGATCTCAACTGGCGTCAAAGTGACGTTTGATGCCTTTTCCATGGAAAATATTGTATGAGGCGGACGCGTAAAGGAACTGTTCAGCAAGGATTATATTGCTTTTCGTATACTCTCCGCTGGCTTTGGACTAGGCTCCCCAGGCAAAATAGCAGGTCATACGGAAAACATGATTTTGCCGAATAAAGAGTCACTTTACGCGCATGCTACATAAATATTCATTTTAAACATCCGTTTTAGAAAATATGAGTGATCACGCACTTGCAGACAAGAAGTACAATTGTGTGTACAATCGCTCTTGGATTCGTCTTCTTCCTTTCAATCCTTCTCTCTTTTTAACCGACTTCAAAGAGGAGGAGGTTCTCAATTCGGTTGTATTTTTTTTTTTATGTTTGTTACCTCAGAACTCCGTTATTCATGAACCGATTTGGAAAATTCTTTTTTTATTCGAAAGGGTATACTTTCAGATTGGTCTCATATAAATTTCATCAAAAGCGGTTGAGTAGTTTGGTTTTGAAGTCGGTTTTTTGTCACTCGTGACGCTTGTTGTATTTACATAGTCACAGTTATCAAACTAACCAACAGAAAATGCGTCTTAGTATCATCTGGCACGCGGATGTTTACCCGTCGGCCGGTATAAAACTGCAGTCTCACGATTAGAGTGCAATTACACTCGCTTCAGTGTGCAGTGTGCCATAACAACTATTAAATAGCGCACGATTGCTCACACATTGACACACGGTGCTCACCAATCGAGGGTACTGTTAAGAGTTTGTGCTCCAGGGTTCGCGGGGTCTTAAATTGTTTATAAATCTTGGCGCGTGCATGTTTCGTTAGTAATCTATCCTCAGAGTAGTTTACTGCAGGGCTCTATGCAATAGCATTTGGAACTCAGATCGGCTTGCATTAACTTCGTCCGAAACTTCCACCGAGTCCACCTGTACGAACTAGGATTATGGCAAGTTCAAATTATATATGACATACTAATGTGTATACATTTATTTTGTGAAATGAAGGGTGGCACGGCAAAACGGTGTAAGTGCCATCATAATGATTTTTTAGGCGAGCAAAAAAACTGTCCCAAAATTCTAGGAACTAATTTTTATTTAATCTGAGAAAGTACTTTGTAGAGTTTTTCGCGCTCTTTGAAATGGCGCAAGAACCGATTCAATACAGCCATTTGTCTTCGGGAAAATGGTTCGCGAAAGTCGATTTTTTTCGTGCCAGTGTAAGTGCCACGTTTCGTGCCAACTTTTCTTTTTACTTTGGATACTGATTAAGAACGCAATTACGATGCTAAAATTATGAAAAAAATATCAATCCAAAGCTTGAATGTATATGATGCAGTCTGACGACTCTAAATTCATCGGCATAGGCTAACAGTAAATAGTCACAATTTTTTGTATTTTTTCATTCAGTCACCAGGTAAATCGACCTTACAAAGTGGAAGGAAAAGCGAAATTTGGTATCAACGTAGATTTGGGTACCCATTACAAGAATTTCATATTAGCCACTCAAATTTTGTCACTCAAATTCCCCACTTCAAGTTTATTCCTAACTATCTGCGGGCGTTGCAAGGCGCGATGGTAAGAAATCGCGAATTTGAGCTGGTACAATTGATTGGAAATTTTATTCTCTTTGAAACACGTCTCTTGAGTTACCCGTGCACCTCCGATCGTTTTCGGTCGTGAAGCGATCAAAGAAATAGCGGCGAAATTGACCTGGATGGTTAAATAGCAAGGATTCAGATTCAACGTATGCGGCTCGGCTGCGCCGCTTTTTTTTTTTTTTGGTCGCTTTGTAAAGTAGACCCATCATGCGGTTCCTGGCTAGCGAATCATTTTTGTTTTCTTAATGAATCAGACCTGACGCGGACGACGAATATGTCGTCGAAACCTATCAAGGCTACTGTAAAATATACAGCTGTCCGTTATCGTTTCCCTTTGATTCGACTGGATCGATCAAATCTACCACTATAATTCTAACATGTCGAGTGTTCAATTTCCAAGCAATAATTCGCAAATTTTTTTTCAGACTGACTCGGGATTTACAATCGAAAATAATGTGCTCAAGGGTGCTGTCGTATCACACCAGAACGACTACACCAGCCTCGGAGAATTCGTATTGGACAGACTGGACAGCCATCCGGATTTAGTGGGCCAGGTAATCATTAAATAGAAATCTGCAAGGTCATCGTGAACTGCGACCACTTCACAGTGCGAGGCAGTAAATTTGTCCATGTCATATAGTGTCCATGAATGATGTTTCCAGGTTGATTGCGTTACCGGGAAAGAATACACGTACAGCAAGATGCGAGAGCGGAGTGTCAGGTGCGCCTTATGGATGAAGGCACATGGCCTGCGCCCAGGAGATGTCGTCGTGATCTCATCTCACAATCAAATGGACGTTTCGATGCCGTGCTTCGCGGCCCTTTACTTAGGAGCGATATTCAATCCTGTGGATGCAGGACTAAACACGCGTAAGTGATTCCGCAAACATACCTTTCTACTAACTTCACT
>JAFFZH010013205.1:11068-30482 GCA_018420115.1 Euura saliciscinereae
AGCCAAAGATGCAAATCTTGAACTAAAAATCGTAGTGTTCGGTCAAGCGAGTGGCTTTCTCGAGTTTGAAAGCATAATCGCTCAATCGGAAGTTATCCAAGTGCGAGAATTCCGTTGCACAGTAATCGAAAGGCTGGATGCAATTGCTATCATTGCATGTACCTCTGGAACCACCGGCTCAGTCAAAGGTGTTGCACTGAGCCACGGAGCTTTGCTCAGGCAAACACGACAAGCAATAATCATCGGCATGGTAGGAAATGTTTGTTTGACATATTCACCGCTCTTTTGGATCAGTGGAATAGTGTGTGTGTTCATGAGTTTGTTTTCCAACATCCCGAGACTCGTACCGCCACCCTTCGAGGAGTACTCTGCATGCGAAATTATCGAAAAATACAAAGTACAGTACTGAAAAAACATGGTTCAATTTCAAGTATAATTGGTTATAGAATGAATGCTTTTCACACCTCTTGTGTCCTAGGTAACTTTTTGGATTACGGCTCCTAGCCTGATCATGCGATTAGTGCAATCCGAAGCTTTGAATAAGCACAAACTCTTATGCTTGAAACGTGCTCTTATGGGTGGAGCATCTATTACACGTGCATCGCAAGAAATCCTCGCGAAGTCCTTACCAAACGTTCGATTTATTACGATCTACGCGATGACGGAACTTGGCAGTATCATATCAGTACAGACGATGACATCAAAACCTGAATCGTGTGGCCATATTATGGAAAACACGCAGCTGAAGGTAGTGGACCCAGATACTGGCCGAATATTGGGTCCTAATGAGCAGGGTGAACTGTTGCTGAAAGCGCCTACTATGATGAATTTTTACTATAATAATCCACAGGCTACAGCCGAGGCTGTTGACGACGATGGTTCGTAAAGCGGCTGATTTTTCACGGGTTTCTATTCAATCGTGGTTTTAAATATTTTTCGTTCTTTATTTTCTGCTTATTGAAGGGTGGATACACTCGGGAGACTTTGGTTACTATGACGACGATGGGGACATTTTTGTAGTAGACAGACTAAAGGAGTTGATCAAGTACCGTTGCTATCAAGTATCGCCGGCTGAGATAGAGAATATCATTTCATTCCATCCTGGAGTCAGAGACGTAGCTGTTGTGGGAGTGCCCCATCCCGTGGACTACGAGCACCCGCTCGCGTTTGTAGTTAGCGCTGTTGATCCTGCCGGTACTGAAAAAAAGGTAATTCATTTTCAATGGTTTATCAAAATATCGTAGCATATGGAAAGAAAATTCAGGTACTGACCGATTCTGTGCATGTTCATATTTGTGCTCTCGACGATAAAAAAGCATCAACTTTGCTAGTGAACTTTCGATTTTCACTATGAAGTCAGTTATTAAAACTAAGTCGATGAACTCCTGAAGAAGCATGCAGTTTTTTGTTTTTTTCAAAGTCATCCCTTGTTTGGAATCAAAGGCGAAGTAACCAGCGAAAGAATTTTGTTTGGCTTGATCGGCATCTATACGATATTTGTAACAAACATGTTGTATGAACGACCCCTTGTATGAAGCACAGCAGGCCACATTCCTTCGGTTAACTGTATTGTTTGTAGTTCGACCGCCTTCATCGGCTACATTCGACGTTGATACTCATCTTTCTCTCCTTAACGTAATTCTACAAATTTTTAAGGTCACCGAAGCGGAATTAGTCGATCTCGTGGCCCGACAATTGTCAGACAGCAAACATCTTCGTGGTGGCGTCCGTTTCGTAGACCAAATACCACGAACGCCTTCCGGCAAAATCCAACGCAAGCTCCTGCGCGAATGGGGCAACACTGATTCCTAATTTACCCATATTGCTCCTGGCTAGTATTCTATTATAATTTTTGTATTTGAATACTGTACAGATTTTGTGATTACTGCAGAATAAAAAGATATTCTACTTTGTTCAGCATCTTGAGTGTTGTTAACTTTGACTCCGTTTTGGGGTGAAAAGTAACAGTACCGAGACAAGTCGTGACACCGTCTCATAGAGGAAATTTCATGTCCATTCATGAGAATCGTGCCAAAAAGTGCTCTAAGTGGGCGTACTAGGCGCAAATACAGGTCACCCTAAGGTAAGCACATAAAATAGTAGGTATATTGTGCATCAAGTGCGGGAAGTTGGCGATTCCGGACGAGTGTGAGGAATGCCGTACGAGCCGAAGGCAAGATACACCCGCACGAGATACACACCCTGTTTTTTGTAAAACCTGTAATTGTAAGTTCGATTTCGTGGACTGTGAAGTGCGAGACAGCTGATCCCCTACGGGCCGAGGACAGTGCGGTAATGTAGATTCCCCGCACTGCTCTCGGCCTGTAAGGGAATCAGCTATCTCTCGCACTATCCACAGTGCGCGAAGTCGAACTTCCCATGCAGGTGTTACGAAAATGAAGTTTTTTTTTTTAGTTTTATTTATTTCATTCACTTATTTGTCATTCGAGTGTGTTTGATACAAGAGCATCACAATAATATTACCACTCTGCTCCTCTGCCGAGGTCTAGTATGACTTATGCGCAGACCCGCTTTCCTCAAATATTTACAAGCTACGCGAACACTAACATTCCTAGTATTAGAAATATCCTAAATAAATTATTAAAATTCCTGAATTTGTTAAAGTAATCATTGTTTAGTTCGCGTTAACTGTTCATTATCTCACATCCATGCGATGTCGTTCATGAACAGATCTACCAGATACCGAAACATGGTTATGGTTCTAATCTCTGAACCCGTTCTGTTGACATGTTGCCTGTTGCATGTTGACCTCATCGTTTCCTGCACTCTTTGCACGGGTCCTTTCAATCTTCCGCGCCGAAATCTGTTCCTCTAAAATTTTTCACCATTAATGGAGCTCGAGCTAATTCTGTACAAAGTCGGATCGGTTTTCTGAAGCATTATGCGACGTAGTGCTTATTTTCTGCGCTACATCGCAATTAATTTGCAGTTTATGTTTTCATTCGGAACGCAAATTTGTATGGAGCCAACTTTTTTTGCAATGGGAATAAAAGCTGCGCGAATCAGTGTAATACTTATCAACAGCGGGAAAAAGTGACCATCCACCAATTCGCAATCAGTTTTATTTCTGATTTTGATTTTGCGAGTTTCAATTTCAAATAATTTTCTGCCTAGTTTTTTTTTGTAGATCAATTTAAACAGTTTTGTCTGGTCTAGGAGGAATTTAGTTTAACTGCAGTTCAGTGCTACACTGCATTCTAGCGAAACTGGCCAAATTTATTCTAAGACAGACTAAACATGATAGGCAATCGGCGATTTTTTCAAAATTGACTTCTGAAACTCTTGAAATAATCCTCTAGTTAAGAGCTACAGATATTATCTGGAGCAACAGTATAACAAGTGTAGCGATTTATTCTATATAACTGTTAATAGGACGCAGTTTGGAGTCGTGGCCTGATGCCAATTTTCCTGGCAACTCTAGTGTTTGTTAAAATTTCAAAAAGAAATAGAGCATTACTGTTCTCAGATTATAAGCTAACGACAAGTTTGTGATCTAAAATTGGTTTAACAAAAAAGCAGCACTGATGTTGACGAACAAAAAAAAAGGTCATAAAGGGTAATTTGAAGCATTTGTTTATTTCGCAAATGGATGAAATCGCTTTGTTGTATTTTTTGCATGACTGACTGACTTTATGAAAGGAGATCAATTGATTTGATCCGTTTTGATTTGAAACTAGAAAGAAACTGACTCGCTTGTTTTATTTGCCCGTTAGAGACTACAATTTTTTTATATTTTTATCGATTATCAATCCGTAAAACCTGAACTTTTCATTTGTAATGTATGTTATCTAACGGTTATAGGTAACCGTTTACTTGTTTCGACATTGAATGGCGGACTTTACACTGCCTGAATGATTCATGTACCTCAGCGAACATCTGGCTTTCTTGATTGACGTGATCGTTCGACTGATGTCTTTCAAACAAAGTGTTAGGATTTCTAAAACTGAACTCGTCTCAGTGGTATTGTAATAGAAGCCTTGTATAATCCTGTAAGACACGTACCAGATGTTTCGCAAAATTATACCTTCAGTAAATGACAGCAAAGCGGCTTTCTCCAAATTTGGATCACATTATCTGTCTTGATAAATGGAGTCCGATTTTTACGACGCACCTGAAAGTATATTTTCGGTCCAGGCTATAATTCTTTTCGCGAAAGAATTTCTATGATCTTTTCATCATCACTCAATACCGATGAAACGATAACGTGTTGTTTTAGAGGTTTTTTTTTAACGTACATAAAAAACACGTAAATCCATCAATGTTGATTCTCCTTCTGTGATATCCAAAAATTATTCCGCAGTAAAGTAAAAATAAATTGTTATTCTCGCAAATGGATCTGTCAGTCGACTGTAATTGTAATATTGCAGAGGTTATATGTTAAAAACCATCCAAAAATGCATCTCGGTGCAATCGAGGTCTGAGAAACGCTGAAACTTGACTGACGTGACAAGCGTGTTGAGTGACAACAAACAGCGACGACGACGAATGACTGGCAGAGACGAGAGCTTTTATCTACGTCTAATACGAAACACAATTGCTCTACTTTCCACGGGTTTGAACCAATTTTTGAATTGGGCGAAGTAGAGCTTGTAATATGCTTACTCCAGAATTACCAGAAGGCATCCTCTGATCAAGAGACTCTGTAGATTCGCGCGCCAAGTACATTAAAAAAAAATTTCAGTACGCCGAGTGAGACTCGAACCGGTTGTTTAAAATCTTCAGAAATTGGATCTAAATTCAGTTGAGGGAAACAGATCTCTATAGATCACGGCTGAAGCACGTCTAGACTCCTGGTGGCTCACGCTTTGAATTCGACGCTAGACGGTGTTACAGCATGTCAAACCAGCTTGTCTAATAATAATACGCGTACGTAGGTTGTATGTGCGTATCGTAGTGGAACCTCAGACCCTATAGTCCGTTTCCCAGTTTCCGTTTGTATACCTTTTCATCTCCAGGTTGTTTGCAACGTTATAGCATCAATTCGGGGTATCGCGTATCATGAGCAGTGATCGTCGTCATTCGTGGGTGTAATAAATTATAACCAAAGTCCCGCCACATCTATTGGATACCATCCAAGAAGCTACTCCAAATCTTCAAACCGTGCAGTAGCATCGTTTAAGTAGAAACAAACGTTGAAAGCCTAAGAATTCGCTGTGCAGAATCTCAGTTTTAACGTTGAGGTTTTTTTTCAATTACGACTGTTAGTTTGCACGAGTTCATAAAAGTTCAATGGCAATCGAATTCGATGCTTCAAAGTTTGGCATCGTGCGGTTTCAACTCTGTTTATTCAAAAGCACAGTCAGAGTTCGTTTGCCGCTTGCGATTATTTTTATTATTGATCAAATGCGCTACTGATACTTTGCCAAAAAAATATACTTCTCATCTACTCCGTTAATAACTTATATGTTGTTGTTATCTGAAATTTGCTACGTGTTTTTGCTCTTCGGGATGGATATGTAGATATGCCTCGAGATATGCACATAGGCTATCAATCCGCCACACAAAAAATGGTATGAGCGCATTACGCACAAGTAAAGCTCAGTGAGGTCCTTTTCCAGAAGATGGACGATGGGTTCATCGAGGTGCAGATGAGGGACCACAGACTTTGCATGTGCCTCTGACAATGAATACAAAATTGCACTTCATTTCGGCTCTCGGTCAGTTTTGTAAGTAATTTGTTGAGTGGTCCTCAACGGTGCAGTCAAAACTGTCCATTTTCAGGACGACCAAATTCGAGGCTGTCTGATAAGGACAATTTTTACATGGGTAATAAAAAATTCTTTGATGAGGCTTCATTAAAGTTCTCTGTCCAACGAAAATTCTTGATGGACTTAGATCTTTTATTTTCTGGGAAACTGATTATCCAAGAAAAAATTATGTACGATTCGAATGGCAAAATTCACCCCCGATACGGAAGAGTTTGGTGTTTAGATAGAAAGATGGAATGTCAAAGGAATTCCGTTTTAATTATTTGGAATAGATTACGCTTCTGAAACCTACCGATTGACGTAAATTGTAATAGAAACACGATAAAACGTTAACCAGACCATTTTATATCGCACGGAAATTTAGGATTGAAGAACACTATCAGAATGTTATAGCTTCCTTTTCTCAAGTAAAAAACACTTAACGCCAGTAGATTCGGGCGAACGATGATCGAATGGGATTTAATAGTTTCTATTCAATGGCTCAAATCCGGAACAGCTGGATTTTTACGTTCGCAGGTTTATCTATGATTCACATTTTACATCTACTGGTGCAGATTGAAATAACTTCGAGGTTGTGTATACCATCACACATTCGTGGACATCATGATGATACCAGATATAATTGGTTTGGTTGTGTTCAGCAGAGGCTGGACATCTGACGTAAACAATAATAGGTTAACACCGTAACGAATTACGATGGAAATCGTTCCTTCACCTTGATGGAAAACACGAAACTCGACTGTATTTTTACCAGTGATGAATATACTTGGACCGACAACTAAAAATTGTAGTTGGTTTCAGATGTTACAATACAGTTCCGTGGTAGAAATTCGTCTTCTCTTTGTCTTTGTCTTTTCACTGGATCGAATATAGTAGACCTGGCTGGTAAAAGTGGATTTGCTTCAGACTAGACAACTGCACTGCCAAGATCTGGAAAAAAAAAAACTGTGCAGCGAATTCCCGCAAATCGAGATTATACCTTCTGCCAGGAGGTGTAGCTCTGGCACGAGTCAAGGAGAAAGTGACGCGACTGCAGTGCAGCGCAACCTTATTATATACCAAGCTTCCTGATTTTCTGGCTTTTTCTGTAGAGCCGCTACGTGGCGATCACGGGTACTAGTCTCTGGCACTCTATACTATTACCTGAACCTTGCTCCTTGTCTCGCATCACGTGTAAAGAGGATATTTGAAATTGTTAAATACTATAGTATTTTCATAGTATTTGATGAATTGGTTATGAAAATAACGTTTCAGTGAAAATTCGTGATCTCTCATAGATGTTTGGAATACTCTCGTAATTATGTAGTTGTTGAATGATACTGACGATGAGTAACCAAAGTACAGTAACATACATCCCTAAATTTTTTATATAATTTGCGAATTTGCAAATTCTTGTAGTAGATCACTTGTAATGTTTGGACTCTTTCGAATTTCAAAGTAAGTGTTTCGAGTAGTTTCGATCACAGATCGTTGGAAATCATTATAGAAATCCGTATTTTTTTACCAAAAAATTACAATGATCTTTGAAAAAGGACTCCGCTGCTTCTGAGTGCTGAATTCTCTGAATTGTGAATAAAAACAGCGAAGAGTATAAAAAATAAGAAATACAATTTTTTCGAAATTGGACCGTTCTCAAAGCATATCTTGCCGATCATAAAACTGTAACACGCGGACTTCATAAGATTTTATATGCGGCGCTTTGGATTTTTGTGTGGTCTCACGAACTTCACGGACTCAACGATGACTTCGCCGAATGCAGAACAATCAATAAAGCTTACAGATCGATGTCTAATGTCTGTTTCACATTTTCCAATTTCGTGAAGTATTCGATGAGATGATGATATTTTTTTTTCTATTTCTGTTTCAAATATTTGAAACTGTTTTTACTGTGCCTGTTGTTCCCATTCCTCTTTCTCGGTGATGAATCGAAGCTTCTCGCCTCGCTAGATCGAATACGAAACGACCACCAAGAAACACTGATGGAAATTAATAGTTAATAAATATAGAAAACCACGGGTTTCGTCGCCTGAACTGTTGTTCATCTCATAAACTGTATTACAGCAGATCAAACGGTTACAGTGAATGTTGCCAGACAGTTTTCTCGAAAATAAGTTTCAATTGGTTTTCTGTGCGTCGACTGATCTGAAAGCGAAGTGAAAATCCACATGTCCTGAATGTGAAAATTTCAGTAATACGCTATAAATGTTTTATGAAGCTGATAGATTTGAAATTTTTCTTCCCTTAATCGTACAGAATGACGTTTCACCGCTCTTGAAACATGAAAATTCTAAGTAATTCAACATTTGGTTTTAAGGTGAAATGAAAGTCACGTGACCTCGATATGACTTACACTTGGAATTTTCAAACGCTATTTTCTCAGCCAAAACACATTCGATTGATGTGAAATTGATATCAGTGACGTAGAAAAACTGAACGAAGGACCTGCCAATCGTGGATTTTCGAAAATCGAGACGTAATAACAGTTTTTTAACAGTATTGTTCTGTCATCCAAGGAAGTGCTGCCTCTCTCCACGAGGGGCAGCACCTCCTTGGGTTACAGAACAATATTGTTACACAAAATTCTGATTATGTCTTTCGATATTCGAAAATCCACGATTGGCAGGCCCTTCGTTAAGTTTTTCTACGTCACTGATATCAATTTCACATCAATCGAATGTGTTTTGGCTGAGAAAATACCGTTTGAAAATTCCAAGTGTAAATCATATCGAGGTCACGTGACTTTCATTTCACCTTAGGTCAACTTCTGACATATCGACATAGAGAAGCATTTCCGATGCTAAAATATTTCAGAAAGTTATCCGACCTAATGAGTGTCGAAGGCCTCATGACAAGACTCGTAACCGTCACTAACAGCTGAATCGACCAACGACCATCGTAAGTGACGATCGAACGACGCGGTATATATATCGAGTCTCGAAATGCAACCCACCGCGTCAATTGACAGCCGAATCGACAACGTGACGATCTTCACGAAACATTTCGAGTCTCGAAACGCAGCCCGACCAACTGTATCTCCAACTGCATTGAGGTTCATTTTTCACTCGATACGAAAGCCCTTTAATCGAAGAAAAAACAGTGAGTTTCTCGTTTGATCCTGAACCAGAATATCATCCGGTACTGACGTCGGACTCTATTCGTTGTTCGTCTCATCGATGAGCCAATAATAACTCGGCCTGTCTCTGAGCACCATAACCGACTTTGAACAAATGTTCACAAAGTGACGAAGGCTTATAGCTGTCGAGGCCGTCCACGATTCTTTCAACTCGCAGTCTCCGCAGACTCCTAGTTCGTTTCCAAATGGGTTCTACCTAATATAATAAATTGTGAGCTGAACCGCAAAGCTAGAAAGTTTGTCCCATCGAGTCGGGAGCCCCGGGCGGGCGACCCGTGCTCTATCGGTATAGAGCGAAACCAGGGAGGAAACGGGGGTAACTAAATCGTCGTCTCATTTCGCCTATAGCGTTCGTTTGGACTATTTCAACGTCGTTTGCTACCGCTGGCTTTTCTCTCTCGACTTTTTGGTCTTACGCCCGATGCTGGAAAGAGCGCTTGCGCGATCCCACAAGAGTATATGGTCTCTCTCGGTCGGTAGTCGCGATGCTGCCGCTTCCAAGAACTCTTTCATTGGCTGGAAATTCATGGCGGCGACGAAAGGGGGGAAAAAGCTCGCGGCAAATGGTTTTTGGATGCAGGACGCAACCGCTATACCGGTCCCTCGCAGAGATATTACCCGGGTCTCGGTATCGCGCCGCTTCAGTAGAAAATTTGGAGTCAGTAGAGTAACCATCTTTAGAGAACCGACTACAGTTTGTTCCCTTACGATCTCAGTGTATCTCTAATTAATACCGTCACCATGGTATGTTCTATTGAAGATATTGTAAGTCGACCCCCTGGTAAACCAAGATCACCTATTTTTTATCGATATTTTTTTACTCACGTAGAGTGTATAATGTAATTCATATATGGAATGTTCATTTTGATTGATTATTTTTTTTTTTCAAAAATTATTCTCAAATAAAAATACTTGTAAACTTTATTATTTGATCTATTCATTTACTCGCAGCCACGCCGTGCGGTAATATCGGTGTTTTAACAACAGTAACTGAAGCTTTTATTTTTATTTATTTAATTCATCGTCATTTTCGAACCGCACTACTGTTCAATGGGACAATTTTTTTTTCACAGCTGTCTCAATATTTTTTAATACGTGAGTGACCTAAATTTTCTCGATTTCCTACCTCCACCTCTACCGATGCCACTCCTCATATCTTTTCTTCTTTGTATACTTTCGTGTATTTTATTCACACTGTTTGACTGTATATTGGTTTCATCAACGAATCAGAGCTAGAGATTTGTTTACAACTAACAATTTCATTTTTACTGGAATTGCTTGCAACTATAATCGACACTTATAACAGTACTGCATGTGCATGTGGGTGTATAACAAATAACCGATAATGATGTTGTCTTAATGATCAGTTTGACATCCTAATTTACAAAACGATTGACATGTGTCAGCGCATTTTAGATGATTTTACTATTGGCCTCAAAGTTTGTTAGAGATTGCAGATTACTTTTGTTTCTGCATATTGCCTTCGCAATATATTTTTTTTTTTTGTCTTAATTGTACTTTTTGGCTGAGAAACTTGCTTTATCGCATAAACGTAATCGATTCGAGACTTTATCAATTGTTTGACTTTTCCTGTTATTTTTAGGCCGATGAGCTGCCTCCAGAACAAATCGCAGGTGATTATATGATTACATAGAATTACTTATTGGGCAATAATCCTCATTTCAACATACCAACTTGCGTAATATACGTGGATTAATTGTAAGTCACCCGAATAATTTCTCCCAGAGCTTTTAGTGCCAAATTTCATATCTATACGACACGTGGATGTATTTATAAGTAGCAATTTAAGGCTTTTAACCCTCGTAAGTTACAGCGAGCTTTAAGCTTTTAAGCTTCGTCTACAGATATAACGTATGCACGTAAATTTATAATTAGAACCCTCTACCATCGGTGAAACACACAGTGGTTAGCACCAGTTTTAGGTTGCTCGATCCTCGATTAAATCCATCTATCTTGATATACCAACGATGAACGGGTAAGAAAACTGCTTACCGATGCTCTGAAAACGCATTGCCCAGACTTTGAAATGCGTACATGCTTTGCGAGACCCGAGCCCCTCGGCGCACTGCCTATTTATAAACTCAATAAAAGGATTGAAAAAGAAAAGAACACAAGCATCGAGTAACACGGTGGCACAGCTTCTCTAGACTCTTTACTAATTTCCTTACTTCTTATTTTATAGTTTGAAACTAATTTTTGGAAAACTGAAAAATGAACCTGGGTCTTCGACCTCTTCACCGGGTGTTATTTGAATTTGAGACTCAAAGTCGTTTGGTAATATATTTTTTTCAGTCTCATCTCCGTCGCTTTTTTAATTTTTTTTCTTTAACCTAATCTCTTCACCTCTCTTTCTCTCGATTCTGAGAGAGTTTATTTACGTTTGATTCGATTAGCGGCAGCTGCCGGCTAAGTTTAGAGTGGGCGTTTCGGATACCTATATAGCAACGAGCTGTAGCCCAAAGCGTATACTGATCTGCCCATAGGTGTGGCAAGGTATCAAGTAACGATTAATCAGAGAATGTGAGGAGAGGAGCTAAAATAGATGTCAGGTTGGAAAAAAAAAATAACCCCCGAAAACGGGCAACAGAAATGACCGAGAGATTTATGGATTTGATTTTTCAAGTCCGTAACAATATCGGATAACGAATGGCCAATGGAAGGGACGCGAAAACAATTTTCACAGCAAAGAAAGAAGAATTCTTGTTACTTTTAAGTATGACCAAAATAAACTAGTCAATTTCTGAATGATCCAACATTTTACTCAACCAGTCTACACGGAAATAATTAGTCGGAGTTGATACATGCGTTGGGGGTCAATGTTCAATGTAATATACAACATGGTAGTGTAACCGATGCGGGAATAACATATTAGCAATGAAGATAAATAAACCGAGTTATTACTCACCGCAGCGAAGAAACACGTGCCAGAAATCTGGGTAACTATAGTTACAGGGGGCATTAACATCAAAGTATGAAACGTGATTGGAAAAATTCTTATTTGAGGTGAATCTCGTTGACCCTTTTTCTTGTCCGTCTTCGTCACGGAAATATCCGGTTCCCCATAAACAAATATGGTGGCGTCGGGCGTCCAGAAGGGACTTGACTACATTGCATGCTACTCGTGTCTATTTCACGTGGTGACTTGTGAACAGTTTAACGAACTGACGTCAAACTCGATGCTAAACATTAGACAATGGTTGAAATTTCCAGTTCTGCGCAAGGCCTTCGACAGCTTCGACCGTGAGAAGAGTGGCAGCATTCCTACCGATCTGGTTGCAGATATTCTTCGACTGATGGGACAGCCCTTCAACAAGAAGATCCTTGATGAACTCATCGACGAAGTTGACGCTGACAGTTTGTATTTTTTTTCTACCGCATTGGAAATATTGTTTGTAAATTAGTGTAGTCCGTGAGTAATATTCGGTATTTGATGTAAAGCACAGCTTATCTGACGAAAAATTTGTTTACGCAGAATCCGGACGCCTGGAGTTTGAAGAGTTTGTGACGTTGGCTGCCAAATTCATCGTCGAGGAAGATGCGGAAGCCCTGGAAAAGGAATTGAGGGAAGCTTTCCGGCTTTACGACAAAGAGGGTGAGAAAAAATTTATCGTTGTGTTATACTGGAGACTAAAAATAACGTTTTTGCGAGAGTTGTGCGCATCGGTAGGTGGAATGAAGAGGAAAAAATGACACCGAATGATACACGACTGTTTACACAAAATTATTTTTAGTCCTTTCCTGGAATAATTGGCATTCATTTTATTAGGGTGAACTTATCAAACGAGGGAGACTCAGGTGACTGAACATTGCGCCTAAAAATTGAATTCGAATCGATGAAATATTCATGTGATCTTACGCCAAATTTTTTTATAACGGTCGAATAAGCGTTTATTTAAATCAAAATAAATCTTATTTCTGCGTGTGTGTCGAGCTTTTCAGCAATTCTAACGCGATCGATCAATTTGAAGAAATCTCAGTGGGCGTGATATCCGAGAGTGTTAAATACTCGAAAACATGGCGTTGGTTCTTTTTTATTTTTTTCACACTTCGTGTTCGTCCACCTTTGAGGGTCGATCAAACGTTGACTTCTCTGAATTGGACTGCAGCCCACTTTCACACGTGGGCAGAGTGACCAGTGGAGTTCGTTGAGTGATCCAAACGGCCCAAAAACTTATGATCACATTTAATTTCCACTTATCGTTTGGCTAGGTTTGGGTAACCCAAGATCCTTGATTACTGTGCCAAGTGTCAGTATCAAATGGGAATAAAGCTCAGAATTGTGAATACCGAAAAATTCAAACCGATTGCCACCTCATAAGCTATTCGATTGGTCACTTGATGGACCGATTTTCACTCAAATTTACTTTCAGGGAGTATTTAAACTTACATTTTCAGTTTGCAAATGATTTTTGAGATTTGAAAGGAAATCCGAAAAATAATGTTCTGTCAGTGAATCCTCGATAGACTGTGGTAACCCGAGCTCGATTGCCGAATCATCCACGTAAATTGTTCCAAAACAACAAAAATTGTATCCATCAATGTCTTGTAGATCGTCAAAAACAAGTATAATAACATACTCTCTACATTCCTTGGAGTGATTATTCTCGCCTTTCCGACTGACACTGAAAAGTCACTCCAAAGAATTTTAAGATTTCTGGTCAGCCAATCAGCCAAGTGAGTTAGAATTTGACGTGCACCTTCACCCAACGGTTTCTGAGAACTGGAAAGCCATGATAGACCTTTCAATCAAAATGGCATGCTGAACACTGACCATTGATTGAATACCAATTCTTGTTCACCCTTTATCAAGTCTCGAAAGAGGAGATATTTGTTGTGTCTGTCTAAATCGGCTTCCACTTTTTGAAAATTATGTTATATCGACGTCGTACACCAAATGCAGATCAATTTGGCTAAATAGTTGTCGAGAAATCTTGTGCACTAGCCAGTAGTAGCCCGCTGTGCAGAAACGTACATTACTCACGTTGTGTCACCATTTTTTTCCCCTAGTGAAAAAATGCAACAAAGAGGTTTAAAAAAAAACCGGATAAAACAAAACAACTTGTCACTATTTTGTCACTATTTCTCGGATTTTATCATTCTGAAATCTTTCGATAGTGGATGAATTCTCTTTTCTACGTACATGTTCGATGTAAGTCAATCGCATGATCCTCTGAATTGATTGAAGAGTCTTCTGAGAAAAGTGAGATAATTACTTACTTGTCAGTTTGTGGATGCATTTTATGGCAAATATGACGTTTCAACGGCTAACGTCTAGCTACGTAATTTTGCACACGAGAAGATTTGTTTTCAGAGTATATTGCGTATCGTATATTGAAAATTCTTTTATTTAATTCCTTCTGTTCACTTGTTTTTTCTTCCTTTTTCTCCTCGTTTTTCTCTTTTATATCTTTGTTTTCTCTTATTCCTTGGAACAAAGCCAGAGCTCGGTTGCAATCGCAAAAAGCTATAGAATTTAACGAGTTGCCGTGTGGCAGCTGTCCGTGAATAGCAATCTCTTGGAATACACGAAGTTAAAAAGTTCGGCTTGTTTACCACAGTTGAGAAAGACGCTCCGGTGGATGAAGAGCGATAATATATTATCGGCTACTGGCCAACTACCGTCACATTTGCCAGCCTTTACTAATTTACTGCCCGTGCCAGTTTACCCAAAATACTGACAATTCAAGGTCTATATATCCATCACCTCATCTGGTCGCATTAAATGTAGTTTTTTTTTCTCCGCATGAAATGTGGTTTTTTTTACTCTACCCTAACAAAATTATGATTTGTTTGAAACGAATCAAGAATTACCGCGCACCACCTCAGGGCAAAAGCGTAAATCATTTCAACGTGGCTAATATGAATCCGTTCGCAGTTTACGTCGATACGATGATTGATTACTCGATCTGTTATACACCACATGATACATCGCAGTGACTTTTTCGAATCTCAACGTGGGTTTATTTTTTGTGCAGGTAACGGATACATTCCCACCTCATGTCTTCGTGAAATTCTTCGGGAACTCGATGATCAATTGACGGACGAGGAGCTGGACATCATGATTGAGGAAATTGACTCTGATGGATCCGGAACAGTTGATTTTGATGGTGAGATGATCGTTCATCGTAGTAACGTACAAAGATTGAATCTTCAACCGTATACATCGTGATTTTATTTATTTTTTTCTGAACGTAACAATATCTGATCTGAGACAAGGGAATTAGGTCAACAGTCACGGGAGATTGGCGGGAATAAATCCTGACTGTATCGGAGCCACTGCCCATACCGGGTGGGCGCTATTAAAAGATAGGATGGTCTATGATGAACGTTTCGCGTTGTTCAGTCCAACGAAACTGAAACTATTTCGATGTTGAATAGCTGGAGATTATTTATACACCGTCGCATCTGGCCTCACCAGGAAGATTGAAATACCTCATTAAAAGAAAACGACATTTGGGCTCGCGTCATGCCCACTAAGACATCTATCTACTATTTCTGACTAATTCACGGTTGACGGATTATCCGACGATCTATTTGCTCCTTTAATGTTTTCTGCTGGCCGACTTTTACTCTCTGGTCAGATAAATTGGAACGTGAAATTTTGATTCATATCTGAAACAGCAGGATGTAAAAAAATACTCGGTCGTTGCTATTTTCAGAATTCATGGAGATGATGACTGGAGAATAATTTGAGCAACACAGCTGACGTCCTCTTCATTGTGTCAATCAAAGGGAGCGAGTGCCTCAGACGCATAATCGACTAATTTACAATTATTTTTTAACACTGATAAATATTACGTGTAATGTTAATTGTATATTTGTATCTATTTAAATGGTAGCTTACCTTTAATACGTCATGACGCGTCTTCTCTTTTTCAACATTATCTGATCAGAATTGAATGTTGGATTTCTGTTCCCAGAAATTTTGTCACCATTGCGCAATACAATACAATAACTCTACACATTTTCCAAGAACATGTAACAATATTACACTGCACACACACGTTGTAAAAACGTATGATAGTATATTATATTATATTATATTATATTATATTATATTATATTTATATATTATAGTCTGCTGAATTTTTCATCAGCGGTACCCATCCAAATTGTCATAAATAAAATCTACTAAAATTCATGTACCCCGACCATCGTGCACCCATAGAAAGAACAATCTTTTTACGGCAAAGGCATTAAAAAGTCACTTATTGACGCCTGTTTTCGTTCCGGCAAATGGCACTTTATAGCGCTAAGTTCAAAGTTGCGGTGTAAAGTCTTTATTCCGCAACTTTGATGCGCAGTTCGAAGTGCGCATGTCTGCACACAAAAAAAACAATTTATTCTCTCTGTTTTTTTTGCAATAATAATTGATCAATTGTTCATTTCTCGATCTGTGTTGGTACCATCGGTGTCGTTTAGTGCTGTTACCTGTATCGGATCATTTACCATAATAACCCGAATTCATGTAAGATGAGAATAAATTTTGTTTCATCACCCGGCGAAAAAGAACGAAAAAAAATCAGTGTCTTGCAAGTTTAGTTTCCAATTTTACCGCGAGGGCGAAGAACGAACGCTCAGCCAGTATTGATTATAGTTTCGACTACGATCACGAGCTCAGCAGTATGTACAAAATGGCCGACAAGACGCTCGCGTCGTTTCAATAGTTCCTTCCCTTTTATCTCTAAGAATAAAGTTAATTAAGCGAGAAACAGTGTGCGTTATTGTAAAACACCCACCCAAAACCCAATCCGTAATACAGTGTGTATTGAGTTTTGATTACTCACCGTGGGAACCATTCGGGGAGTGTGGGCGGCTGCTGGGTGCTGGTCCCGGGGGTTCATCGTCGTCGCCGCGTACGTCGCTGTCACCAATATCGGTTCTTTCTTTGCCGTGATCGGTAGCGTCTTTGGAGTTGCGGCCGGTGGTGATGCGGAGTCTCTCGACGCTCGATCGATCGCTGTTCGCTCTGTGCAAGAAACTACCCCTGCTAGAGAATCCTCGGTCGGGACCACTGATCTCTATACTACGATCAGTGGTCGGGACTAGCGCTACCGGATCTTGAGTCTACGCTACCACCTGGGCCACCCAAACGCGCCTTTCCGAGCGCCGGGGCGCAGGGCGACGGTTCTTTTCGATGGGGCTGCGACAGGGCGAGTCACTGCTGTGCCTCTCTGCGGGATACGATTTCATTAGGGAAAAAAGTAATTAATTTACCCTCGGAAATTCAACTTCTTTACATTATATTTTCAGTCTTATGGTAATTAGCCAACTTTTGTTGAGTGTATATACACTCGAACTCCCCCAGGTTGACCGTCCGCTATTTGACGAACTCCCGTGTTTGACCGAACTCGCTTCCGCTATCTGACGGGCTCTACCCCCACTCTCTATAGCGTTCCAAATAAAATTCAGAGCGTTGTATATGAAACAGCCGCGCGGCGGCGCCACTTGCCGGTGCTGTACATCGCGCTCTCACTCGCACTCGTTGTCACTGTCTGCTCTCACTCACACCTTGGGGAGAGGAGAGGCAGCCCGCGGCGACCGGAGTGGGGGCCCCTACTTTCGTCAAATAGCGGAAATAGCTCGGTCCCAACTCGGTCAACCTGGGGGAGTTCGAGTGTACTATAAATGTACAGATCTTGCGCGTAACGCAAACCGAGGGGAAAATAACTCGTTGAATTGACGTGTCAATAGTCCATGTATTAATTTGCAATTTACCTGAATTGATAAAATTAAATTGAATTATCTAAGTTGAATCGAAGTTGAATTTGAAATTGAATTGAAGTTGAATCGGAATTGAATTGAAGTTGAATAGAAATTGGATCGAAATTGAGTTGAACTGAAGTTGCATCGAAGTTGAGTTGAATTGAAGTTGAATCGAACTTGAATTGAAGTTGACTGAGGTTGAATTGAGTCGGATTAAATCGAATGAAATGGAAATTGAAGTTGACTGAGGTTGAATTGAGTTAAATTTAAGGTGAATTAAGAAGAATTCATCTGGACGAAAAGAATTAGGTTGAATTAAATGAATTATTCTGAATTATTTCAACCCTCAGAATTGATGTGTCACTCAAATTTTGAGTTATTTCCCCCTCGACGCAAACATCCGATTCATTGAAAATGTTCTAGTATTTTGGTTGCATTTTGACATTTATTATCCATCATTATGTTCTTGTTATACAAAATCGCGAAGTTGATGTTTACGTTTCCAATATTTTCTCATCTTTTCCGCAACCGTTGAGCCTCAAAATGGACCCAGTAACCCAGTGGTGCTCAACCAGCGTGACGCTTTCGTGTAACGCATTTTCGTGACGTCGGCCATGTGCACTATCACCCGAGAACGGGGGCATTTTCAATGCGAATATAACGAAGAACTCACCAATGGGACTGGTCCTCCTGTCAAAGGACTTGTGCGTTCCTTCTTGTCAACTGGACTGGCCCTCTGCTCGATAGGAATCGCGGACTTGTCGCTAGCCGAGCTGCGCTTGTCGACGGGGCTGCTGCCGGCGCTGAGACGTTTCAGATCTTCTTGTATTTGAATTTCCCCGTCTTGTGGTGGATTCAGATTAGCACCGGCACCCCGTGCTCGCTCCAGCTCGCCGTCCAGCCGGGCACCAGTCGCCGCGTTCTCGTCCACCATCACGCGAAGTTTTGCCTAAACAGGACGAAATCATGTTTCAGCAATGAAAACTGAGTATTGTGAGCCTTTTGATTATCGTTTGAGCGACTGACTCATAGACAAATCAACAGACATTGAAACAGTTTTGTCATATTTTTGAGGAAAAATTTGAGGCATATCGATGAGCTCAATTCTAATCGTTACGATCCCATTTTGAACGAGTCTCATAGTATTGTTGGTGAGGTATGGACATGTATATGAGTTCATAATATATGATCATAGTGACCTGAAAGTCTGTATCATCTGCGTCACGTTTTCCCTATGCAGTAGACGTGAAATTTTTTATTTCAGTTTTATTTAGTGAATGCGATCATAATCATCATTTGGAAATTCATAAGCGGTATGAAATATATTGGTTTTACTTTGATGTGAGACATGTATGGTTTCATCAAATTCGGTCTGTTCGTTGATTTTTTGTCATTGATCAAATCTTGACAAAATAACATTGAATACCATTCAATGTCGCGAAGCTATCTGCACTATAATACTTTACATATAGGGACCCAATTATATACGACGATAGCAAAAATGTTCGATGGAGTGTTACGATCATTATCGTGCGATGAGATATGATTAGATAATCGTAACACCTGATCACTTATTACCGGGCTTCAATCTCGATGCTGATGAAAGTCTCGGGTAGATATTGGCTACATGCCAATATTGTGGCATGGAATACATAAAACTATCTAACACAAAAACATCGTAGGTGTAAAAAAAGCCGCCAAGTACTTACGCAAAAATGAGCAAAACGTATCGCCAGTCTCTGCCGTGAAATCAAGAAAGAAACCAAGCACCGAGCGTACCCCTTCGATCTCTCAGCAAGTCTACGTCGTCAAGTCGGAGTTTCGT
>JAFFZH010013207.1:0-45240 GCA_018420115.1 Euura saliciscinereae
ACCACGTTGACGTGATTCCATGTGATTCTAGCCATTTTCAGGAGTCAGAATCTTTAAAAGTCACTAGGAATCTTGAACATTTTGTAGAATCACTGCGATTCCGGGTCACGTGACCTGTCGAAACAGGCTCACTCGAGTGATTCCTGAGTGATTCCGAAAATCGCCACAGTGATTCCTAGAATCACCTCATAAGAGATTCCGAGAGTGAATAGCCCCTCGATATTTGGCTCTTGATGATTAATTATGTTTTCGTTGACTTATTTATTGATGGAAATTGTGGAGATACTTTCCGTTGGGTACATCCTGGGATACATGAGAGCTGGCCAGGCACGTACGCCAGCTCATAAACTGCATACCAGGATGGACATAGAACACGTGGCCCTCAGGTTTGGGACCTTTCGGGGGAGGACACCCCGGGAATGGAAAACGGACAGGACTTAGAGCGTGACTGCCGAGAGGGACGGACGTTGACGGCCGGATTCGGAATATATATGTACATATAAATATTGAGCTGTTAATTGAATATTGCGGAATAGACGTTATAAGATTATATAGTTAAAACGTTCCTGACATATATATGTATTCCGTACCCCTCGAAAAACGTATAAGTGGGGTTTCTCTGTATACCTGGAAATTTCATCTCTAGCTGAACCAAGTCGGAAAACTAGAAACCATGGACTTTCCGAGTGTCAGGAACGGTTTGACTTGATCCTAAGTTTCCGAAATTCAGCTTTGAAATGTAACAACTCCAGATTCGCTGTAAGATTTCCTGACGATTTCCGGTTTTCCAGGTGCGTTACCACCCTGATTTATATTTTATTCTGATCTTAACAAAATTAATACGTAATTTTATTACAACGTGACGTTTGTGTCCGATCCCCTCCCCCGTCACAAATGATAACATTTGGCCAGACCCCCTTCCCCCCTAAAGAGTTACGTAATATTTGAACGACGTTCAAGTACGTGTTCACCAAATCAAAAAGACTAGTACATAGCAAAAATATTGCTCAAGGCTCATTGGTTTTTTGGTACAGTATTTGGAAATATTTCAAGTCCCTCTGGACTGATTGGACCATAAGTATGCCAGAAACGTACATATTCTCAGAAAGCGCCTTAGCTCCTCTAGTACGGTACAGGTTTTGTTATCCGAAGTTCGAGGGTTCAATTCCGATTTGTTCGATTTTCATAATTTTTGTTATTGATTTTTTTCCTTACTCGTACTCGCGATTTCTTATTCTATGATGATAGTGAGTATTTTTTCATTATAGTTATGCAGTTAATCAATGTTTTTTCAATTCATTTCCGGAATTGACATTGACATAACAATTAGATCTACGTAGATCTCTTGAGATCTCATAAGATCTACGTGGATCTCATTATAGGTCTATTCCAAAATTTAGATCTACGTAGATCTAAAGTATTTAGATCTACATAGATCCAATCGATTTTTTCCCGGGATTACTTGAGGAATGAGGCTTGAAGTCACGGTTTATGAAACTGCAAAAGTGAACGGTAGAAAACTCGAGCTGACTGACAACCCCACCAATTTCCCGGGCTCAAGTGGCATTGACACTTCCAACGTCGGTTAATTTGTTATTTCATTTTTGATAAAAATTCTATGCCGTCATATACATACGACAGTAGACCGTGAAAGCGGTGAAGCACGAAAATGTCGCTAAAAATTATATGTTTGAAGTATAAACAACGTGTTAGGCGCTGATATATCCCTTGATTTTTTTACCTCAAAAAACGGTGACATTGATTCCAATCGTGTTAAAATGTTCAGGTTCGGAAATCCCCTGCCTTCTTCAGATTTTCCAGTGTAAATTTCACGTTTCCATACAATTCTGGAAAGATTTATGACTGAAAATGTCAATTTTCCTGCGAATAGAGATTTTCAGTATAATATATACTTCGATTGAACAAAGTTACACACCGCAACCGGAAGTGTTATCATTTTGATTCAATCTGGTTTTTTTTCTTGGGATGTTCGGGTTTCAGAAAAATCCACGCTCTATATTGTGTATCAATGTACATACATACATTATGGGATATCAATAATTGAAATGATTAGAAAAATACTGACAGCTGAGCGAGCGTAACAAGGCATGCACCATAATTCACAGATAGTCTAAATTACTACTACTAGTGAAGTGGACTCACAGGAAGAACAATTTAGGGTATCGTTTGCTACAGACTCAATTTTTTCTCAATTCATCTCCTGAACCAAGTCGGAAGATTTAGAAACCATGGACTTTCCGAATGTGAGGAACTATTTGAACTGATCCGGGATCCCAAGTTATTGACATTCCAACATTACGGAAGTTTATACGAAATTGTAATACAACGTAACGTTCGTATCTGACGTGAAGCGTTATGTAATATTTGAACGGCACCTGAGTACACGTTTACCCGATCAATGACACTCCGTAGCAAAGACATTGCTCAAGACTCATTCGTTCTATTTTTTACGCAGACTAGCTCACAATAGCGAGCTTCGCGCGCTTCTGAAACCAACTTTCAGATCGTTATTACAGCGCTTTTTTTCTTACATTAGTTTTCTGACCTTTTTTCAAATCTTTACCAACCAATTCTAATTTACTTGGTGTATTATAAGTTGTGTGGGTTCAATTGAAATGTGTTTGAATACGAATCTGCTCACCAAACGGATCAGCATAAAAATATGTTTGTGGAGTTACCTCAAAATACTCGGTTACGTTATATTTTGAGAACGATTGATTCAAATCAACTTGAGCGTTTACTTGTTACCGAGAAAAATTCAAATAAGATGGTGGATATGAATTTCAGCATCCGGTTACTGAATACGATACTTTGCGCATAATTAACAGAATTTCGGATAGATTATCATGCCCATTGTTTGCGCGTTTTTCGCGCAAACAGCACCCACAACTTTTTTTTATCAGTCATCATTATTTGTACCATTGAATAAAACAAATTTTAAATCTGCAAAGCTGGTACCAAAATCCAGTATTGCCCATGCGCCGGGAGCGATCCAATATCCGTCCTTGCCGGTTCCCAGGCAAAGAAAGCCGTGAAAATGATAGTGAATCTAGGTGACCAGCGAAAATGGTGCATAATTCTGATGACTTTAGTTCGTCCGGTTTCATTTAGTTTGAATCAGCAGAATAAAGTTACATTTCAAAATCATTCGTTTTGGAATGTTACATTTTTCTGTTCAATCAACCCGGTAGAAACTTACACTTCTGTCTTGAAATACAACGAAAAATATTGTGTGTAAGTTTCATTCGGAATTAGGCAGACAAAAAGTTACATTCCGAAATTACTGATTCTGAAATGTTATACTTGGTTAGGTTAGGTTAGGTTAGGTTAGGTTAGGTTAGGATTTCTCTTGCTGCTTAATCAACCTAAATGAAACCGAACGAACTGAAGTCGTCAGAATTACGCATCATTTTAGCTATCCACCTTGATTCGGTATCATTTTTAACGGCGTTCTCTTGCTTGGCAACTGGAACGGACGGAATTGAACCATTCCCGTCGCATCTGCACTAATGAATTTTGGTACCAGCTTTGTAGATTTTGGATTATCAATTTTTCAATAGTAGCGATTTTCAACGATTGGCATGATAATTGTATGTATCTGGAATTCTGTCAAGCGTTTGCATAGCAGGTACATTGTATTTAAAAACCAGATGTTGAAATACAGCTGCCCCATTTTATTCGCATTTTTTCTCGAAAACAAGCAAACGCGCAAACGAAATCGCGTTATATTCTTCATATTCAAGACATGCGCAAACGATCTGACTACAGTTTTAGACGATTATCTTGACTTCTATAACGTTAATCCTCACTGTGATCCTTTCAGGGTGTATCACGATGACTCAGATTAAACTGATATTATACGAGTTTTATCACTATCACCGGTGATTTTACCATTTGTAGCTATTTATGAGAATTTCAGTTTGATAGCACTCGTTCTGATATGAACTGAAGGTTTTCGTTGAGTATGAGACTCATCAGGGCTTCTAAAAGGACAAACTAAATCGAAATAAATCACCTAAGCTCAGGAAATTTGTGCAATGCGATACTTTCGTATGGCAAATGATGGATTTCTCTACCTGTTCTACTCGAGAGGACTCAGAATCGATGTACTACGTTCGATTAGTCCCTTTTCCGAAGTCCAGGGGGTTTCTACTAGTAGCAATCTATCTGAGGACTAGCCAATTGAGATAGGATGTTATAGGATTGGAGAAATTGTTTGAGGATGCGGGTAGCGTGATGTCGTGTGTGCAGGTGTTGAAATAATCAGGTTAAAACAGATTTAATATTGATAGTGAAGACACAAGCCTCTACGCTACGCTCAGGTACACGCGCTCCGTTTACTCACACATAGCCCCCACCAATCAAATTTTGAACGGCGCTGTGTGAGTCTATGTCGATGTTACGGCTCCGTACTACGGATGAGTTTGTGTCGCAGGCTTTACCTCGATTTCGGAACTATATTTCGCGCGGCGTAGACACATTTGACTAAAATCATGGAGTGGGGACGAGCCCCAGAACTCCTTAGTTTTTCAACTGGTCGCGCATTAATACTATTTACGGGAATTCAGTTCATCTTCATAGGTGTTAATCTCCGTTTATTGTGTAAGTATTTGTCTGTGAAATATGTACAAGTGTGTTCGTCTTTCTGACAGGAAATTCTCCTTAAATTTTATAATATGATTTGGTGAATTTACGTGTCTTTGTTAAACGATTTTCTGTGTTTGAATTTGAAATACTATTGTCTCTATTATTTTCAATGATTCTAATTCTCTGCACTTATTCCTCAACGAATTGTTGAATACGTTACAATATCAGAAAAAAGTAGAAATTATGTCAATAGCTAATCGATATCCAATAGCCAATACCCATAAAAAATAATTTACAAGGAATACGATTTTTTTTTTATTTTTCGTATGTATATCATATGTATAAGGGTTGCCAAGAATTTGTCGCACTTTTGCTGTATATTTGGTGCTTTGGTAAATTCGTTATCACTGCTAACATATTGACGGAAATTGTCGGTCATATTCTGCTGCTCGTTGCTGTCAATTCCTTGCAGCAGAATAACGGCAATTATTGCGAGTCGTTTGCTGCAATTTTGAATGCGTGCAAAACACTCCCAGCAAATATTTAGCTTTTTCGGCCGCCTACTCATATGTAATCCCTTAAGGGGAGGCTCTACTCGATTATTACCGACTTACCGACATCAGTGGACCGTGTCGCTCATTTTCATCAATATCTGAGTCTACGTACTTAAATCGCAAAAAAGGGCTCTGTCGCGGATCGCTACGTGCAATTCCGAACCTAAATATGTCAAAACCTTTTCGTTTTGTGCGGAAACAAAGTAATGGCATTGTTATTACGAAAATGTGACAGTTGGGCGACGACGTCAATTGATACATTTTCGTAATAACAATGCCATTACTTTGTTTCCGCACAAAACAAAAAGGTTTTGACATATTTAGGTTCGGAATTACACGTAGCGATCCGCGACAGAGCCCTTTTTTGCGATTTAAGCACGTAGACTCAGATATTAATAAAAATAAGCGACACGGTCCACTGATGTCGGTAAGTCGGTAATAATCGAGTAGAGCCTCCCCTTAAGAGCATGCTACACTCATTTTTTACTCTTCTTACCGACCTTACCGGGTTTTCACTGATAGCAAAGCCTGAAGACGTATTCTTGAAAACTGACAAACAATTACCATTTTGAAAACTGCACAAAATCTTAATTGTTTGGGCGACGACGCCAACTGACACATTTTCGTAATAACAATGCCATTACTTTGTTTCCGCACAAAACATAAAGGTTTTGACATATTTAGGTTCGGAATTGCACGTAGCAATCCGCGACAGAGCCCTTTTTGCGATTTAGGCCCATAGACCTCAATTTTCATCTAAATAAGCGACACGCCCACTTATGTCGGTAAGATCGGATGACAGTCGAGACTGTTTGTCAGGAAATAAGAAAGAATAGCTTGTTACAAAGTATGCTGTTAAATGTTTCGTGACACAACACTTGGAAATCAATTGCTTTCATATATATGTATTCCGTACCCCTCGAAATACGTATACGTGAGGTTTCTCTGTATATTTGGAAATTTCATCTCTAACTGAACCAAGTCGGAAAACTAGAAACCATGGACTTTCCGAGTGTCAGGAATGGTTTGACTTGATCCTAAGTTTCCGAAATTCAGCCTCGGAAGGTAAAAACTGATGGAATGTGGATTCTTGTGGACGGTAAGACAAACGTAACACTCGGTTTAGACGCCATACGCGGAAGAGAGAGTTTTATTTTACAGATACATCTAGGTGTGCCAACTTGCTGCTAGAGTGAGTATCTAGGTGTACCAACTTAAAACTAGTATCTTAGAAATGTATTGAGCATACTTTAACAGAAACTCCAGATTCGCTATGAGATTCCCTGACAATTTCCGGTTTTCCAGGTGCGTTACCACCCTGATTTATATTTTATTCTGATCTTACAGAAATTAATACGTAATTTTAATACAAGGTGACCATTGTGTCCGATCTCCTCCCCCGTCACAAACGATAACATTTGGCCGGACCCCCTTCCCCCCTGAAGAGTTACCTAATATTTGAACGTCGTTCAAGTACGTGTTCACGAAATCAAAAAGACTATATAGCAAAAATATTGCTCAAGACTCATTCGTTTTTTTTTCATGCAGATCCGATGTGCGGACATATTTCTGACACTTGACTGAGCCATTGAAATATAACGTGCCGTGTGGGTTCTTATTACCACAGTTAGTTTTTGACCTCCGGGTTCGTCTAGGTCATCCGCTTAGGAGTCTCTGGCTCCCAGATTCACCTCTTCGAGTTTTTGACATCCAGGTCCTTCACGTTGTAGTTCTTATGGTAACACTAATTAAGAATGCATGTCAAATCTAAAAAATCGACTGCACTCGTGGACGATCGAGTGTAGAGAGAAATTGAATAACTTCCCGAAGTTATCGAAGATTTCATTCCAATTTCAACTTATAAGTGAAATTGTCATCATGATGTAGTCGTGTCTGATATTGTTGGGAATCCGATAAAATAGTTAGACAAACTGAAGTTTTCTACTTCTACTACTGTTGACAAACGGAAAATCAAAAAACGCACTTTAATTTGATTATTCGATGTTTATTTATTTTTTTATAACACCTGCGTGGAAAGCTTGATTTTCGATGCCTGTGTCTGGTTTGGAAAGGGCCCCTTTTCAGATGAGTGAAAAAACGTAATATTTCTTCACTATCGCGCAGGCGCACATCGTGCATTATCTTCATTATTTCACTAACAGGCATGCGCACTTCAAGCAATCTACGTTTCTTCACTATCACGCACGCGCACTTTGAAATGAGTCAGTCGTTCGGTAGCGCCATCGGTCGGTGGCGACGTCCAAGCGTCCGCGAAGTGGCGCCCCCAGGCGGCAGCGACGTGTCAACCTAGATTATTGCCTAACTTCGGGTTGGTTATGGTCGGCCATTTGCTCAGCTGTCAGATATTATTCATCTGCATCTCAAATCAAGCTTTCCCGCAGGAGTTATGAAAAAATATGGTGTGCGATAAGTTCGGATAGGCGACATCTGCCTCGTGTGAAGTTTGAATCACTCGCTCGGCTCGCACAGCATTCACACTCGTCTCGTGTCATCCCGCACTCGCCTGCGGCTCGTGAGTGAACGACACTAGACTCGTATGAATGCTGGCTGCTCGCCTTCGCTCGTGTTGCGAACTTCACACTCATCGGATATCGCCTTCTTTCCGCACTTATCACACGATATACTATTATTTTTCATTTAGGAGTGATGAGCCAATATCCCATTCTCAAGCCTAGGCGAGTCAGTATACCTACAGTTACGTTCACCGGTAAATAAAGTAAGAATTTAGACGGTAGTTTTGTTGGCTGGATTCGTATGCGAGTTTTACAATTAGTGAGCGTTTTTTTCGATCACTTTTCGTTGTAAAGAATGTTAAATTTTTTTAGTGCATCCGTTTACATTTTATTTTCATACTCGATCACATTAACACGTTTTACATGGGCGAGGTTTGCCCGAGCAGCATGGCAACTTCATCGTACACTGAAATCGTAAAAAAAAAACAATTTAATGAAAAAAAAAACATTCGATCTCATCAGAAAACCACTAGAGAGGGTACACATTTGCCACAATTGAATTCGCTTCGGAAAATATTCTAATTTCGAGGTCATTCGCCACCTCCTTGTGGTTTTTCACAAACTTATATTTTGTCAAAGGATATCTCTAGGAATAAAGCTGTGAAAAATGAAGCCCGTGAACAATCACGCCGCGTGAAATAATGACCTGTGTGAAATAATCCTGTGTAGAATATTGCTGCATCGTCAGGTGTCTTGAAATGTGATAAAACTGAACAGAAAAGAGAGGAAATGGAACTCACCGGACAAAAAGGGAACGATGAACTCTAAAGTTATACACGGCGTGATAGGATTACTCAAAATACACGACTTCGAGAAAAGTGGAAATAAAGAAAGAAGAAATCAGTCCGGTTTTATAAGGAAATGAATTGAATAAATTCTCAAAAATGCTGTGTATCATACCGTGAGTGAGTTGATTTCGTCGGAGACTTGGGGAAAAATTGTTGATCATGAATATGAACTTAAGAAAAAAAAAAAAAAAATTCCATCCTGAGGTTCTTCCGTCGGAATCTCATGCACCGCACTTGTTTTCATTTTAGTGTCAGTAAGTATAAAAGTTCAAAATTTTACCGGGAATGTACGCGGTGTGCATAAACCATTGAGGCCAGAAATCGAAGTAACAGCCAGAAGCAATAGAAGAGCAGGACAGAGAACTGCAACAGTGAATTTTGCCATGCTGCTGCGCCGTGGTCTATGGAAAGAGCTGGATTGTGAATGAGAAGAACGTTATTTCATTGAAGTTGCTACATGGTTTTATGTATACTTACTTGAGGAATGAGACTTGAAGTTACGCTTTATGGAGCTGCAAAAGTAAGCGGTGGAAAACTCGAGCTGACTGATTTCCCCACTCATTTTTTCCGTCAATTTATAATACTGTGCGATGACGCAAGTGGCACCTAAAAATTTCCCCACCACCAGGGCGATTCAAGACGATTGGTTAATTTCTGTGCACCTGAAACAATATTTGTCACCTACGCTAGTCTATAAGTATTGATACTTCTGTAACGTTGATGAACAACCGTCTCATTCCACCGTAGTTACGTAACATGACGAAAAAATTGTATTTTGTGATATTTTTCACATCACATCAACACAGAAGTTCTCATCGTGTTGCGTAGATATTTTTTCAAACTCGAAAAACAGTGACATTCAATTCAACGTCGTCACAATATTGAGGTTCAGAAATGTTCTGACCTCTCCAAATTTTCCAGAATAAATTTGTACTTTTTCCATACGATTCTCGAAAGATTTACGATTACGGATCTTACAGAAATTAATAAGTAATTTTATTACAACGTAACGATTGTGTCCGATCCCCACCCCCACCCGTCACAAACGATAACATTTGGCCAGACCCCCTTCCCCCCTAACGAGTTACGTAATATTTGAATGGCGTTCAAGTACATATCCACCAAATAGAAAAGACTACATAGCAAAAATATTGCTCAAGACTCATTCGTTTTTTTTCACGCAGATCCGATGTGCGGATGTCCATATTTCTGACACTTGACTGAGCCATTGAAATATAACGTGCCGTGTGGGTTCTTATTGCCACAGTTAATACCAATCTAAAAAATCGACTGCACTCGTGGACGATCGAGTGTAGAGAGAAATTTTAGAAGAAGAACTTCCCGAAGTTATCGAAGATTTCAGTCCAATTTCAGCTTATAGGTGAAATTTTCATCATGATATGGTCGTGTGTGATATTGTCGGGAATCTGATAAAATAGTTAGACAAACTGAAGTTTTCTACTTCTACTCCTGTTGAAAAAAGGAAAATCAAAAATCGCACTTTAATTTGATTATTCGATGTTTATTCATTTTTATTTTTTATTCAGGAGTAATGAGCCAGTATCCTATTCTCAAGCCTGCAAGTCAGTATACCTACCGTTACGTTTAGCGGTAACGAAAGTAAAAATTCAGACGGTATTTTTGTTAACTGGATTCGTATGCGAGTTTTCCAATTAGTGAGCGTTTTTTCTATAGGTTTTCGTTGGAAACAGTGACAAATTTTTAAGTTCATCCGGTTTACATTTTATTTTCATAATCGACCACATTATTAAAAATACAGACCGGTATGGCGATCGCATGCCTTCGAGCAGCATTCTCTGGGAGTTGAACACTGAAATCGTGAAAAATACAATTTAATGAAAAAAAAAAATTCGATCTCATCAGAAAACCACTAGAAAGGGTATATTTGTTGGTATAGAAGTTGTGGCTATACATTTGCCACAATTGAATTCGCTTCGGAAAATATTCTAATTTCGAGGTTATCCGCCACCTCGTTGTGGTTTTTCATAAACTTATATTTTGTCGAAGGATATCTCTAGGAATAAAGCTGTGAAAAATGAAGCCCGTGAACAATCACGCCGCGTGAAATAATGACCTGTGTGAAATAATCCTGTGTAGAATATTGCTTCATCGTCATGTGTCTTGAAATGTGATGGGACTAAAGAGAAAAGAGAGAGAATGGAAGACACCGGACAAAAAGGGAACGATTACTCAAAATTATACATGACTTCGAGAAAAGTAGAAACAAAGAAAAAAGAAATCGGTCTGGTTTTATAAGGAAATGAATTGAATGAATTCTCAAAAACGCTGTGCATCATACCGCGAGTGAGTTGATTTCGTCGGAGACTTGGGAAATTTTTTTTTATCATGAATATGAACTTGAGAAAAAAAATTCCATCCTGAGGTTCTCCCGTCGAAATGTCATGCACGGCACTTGTTTTCATTTTAGTGTCGCAGTAAGTATAAAAGTTCAAATTTTTACCGGATCTCCCACCGAGGTGCATGAATTGACGGCACAAATCGAAGTAACAGCCAGAAGCAATAGAAGACTAAATTTTGCCATGCTGCTGCGCCGTAGTCTATGGAAGGAGCTGGATTGTGAATGAGAAGACCGTTATTTCATTGACGTTGTTACATGGTTTTGGCATGAGACGATGCGTCGATATACTTACTTGAGGAATGAGGCTTGAAGTTACGCTTTATGGAGCTGCAAAAGTAAGCGGTGGAAAACTCGAGCTGACTGATTTCCCCACTCATTTTTTCCGTCAATTTATAATACTGTGCGATGACGCAAGTGGCACCTAAAAATTTCCCCACCACCAGGGCGACTCAAGACGATAATTGGTTAATTTCTGTGCACCTGAAACAATATGTGTCACCTCCGCAAGTCTAGTATTGATACTTATGTAACGTTAATGAACAACCGTCCCCTTCCACCATACTTACGTAACATACCGAAAAAATTGTATTTTGTGATATTTTTCATCACCAACACAGAAGTTCTCATCGTGTTGCGTAGATTTTTTTTTCTGTCCTCCGGCCGGAAAGTGGCAACTTTCTGGCCGCTGCGCTAAACGAAATTTCCACATTCCGGCTACGTCGAGCAGAAAAATATAGTATGTACACACCTCGGCCAGTAAAGTATACCTCGGCTTCGCCTCGGCCAACAATTACATGTGATCTGAGACTTTTCTTATTTTACTGGCCTAGGTATGTAATATACTATTTACGCGAAAAACGGTGACATTCAATTCAACGTCGTCACAATATTGAGGTTAGGAAAGTTTCTAACTTCTCCGAATTTTTCAGAGTAAATTTGTACTTTTTCCATACGATTCTGGAAAGATGCACAGTGAAAGCTCATTTATACGATTCGCACCAGTACGTTTTTATCGTTAATACGTTTTTTGCACAAATACGATCGTAGGTCGAGTTGATAAAAATTTAAAGAGTATCGCAATCTGATTATAATAAATCTTTCCAGTATATAAAATTATTCCATAGTAAAACTTAAGATTGAGAAAACAAATTTTCCCAACATCGTGATGCCGTACCCGTGTATTTCAAATGATTTGCTGAACCTCACCACCTGCATAATACGTGTTTTAAGATAAGTATCCGGTTGTATGTTTCGTCACTTGAACAATCAAATGCTTTCAACATACAATCATGAGTTTCGCGAATCGTCGATTTCCTGTTTTAGTACCATTTAACAGTTTTGAGTTTTAGTTTGTGTGATAAGGAAACGTAGGTAACGATCGATGAATATCACCACCTGCAGAATACGTGTTCTAAAATGAGTATGCTGTTGAATGTTTCGTGACACAACACTTGAAATGTATTCCGTACCCCTCGAAAAATGTATAAGTGAGGTTTCTCTGTATACCTGGAAATTTCATCTCTAGCTGAACCAAGTCGGAAAACTAGAAACCATGCACTTACCGAGTATCAGGAATGGCTTGACTTGATCCTCAGTTTCCGAAATTCAGCTTTGAAATGTAAAAACTCCAGATTCGCTATGAGATTCCCTGACGATTTCCGGGTTTCCGGGTGTGTTACCGCCCTGATTTATATTTTATTCCGATCTTACAGAACTTAATACGGAATTTTTATACAACGTGACGATTATGTCCGATCCCCTCCCCCGTCACAAATGATAACGTTTGGCTAGACCCCCTTCCCTCCGAAAGAGTTACGTAATATTTGAACGGCGTTCAAGTACATGTTCACCAAATCAAAAAGACTACATAGGAAAAATATTGCTCAAGACTCATTCGGTTTTTTTTTCACGCAGATCCGACATATTTCTGACACTCGACTGAGCCATTGAAATACAACGTGCCGTGTGGGTTCTCATTACCACAGTTAGTTTTTGACCTCCGGGTTCGTCTAGGTCATCCGCTTAGGACTCTCTGGCTTCCAGGTTCACCTCTTCGAGTTTTTGACATCCAGGTCCTTCACGTTGTAGTTCTTATGGTAACACTAATTAAGAATGCATGTAAAATCTAAAAATCGACTGCACTCGTGGACGATCGAGTGTAGAGAGAAATTGAAGAACGCCCCGAAGTTATCGAAGATTTCATTCCAATTTCAGCTTATAAGTGAAATTGTCATCATGATGTAGTCGTGTCTGATATTGTTGGGAATCCGATAAAATAGTTAGACAAACTGAAGTTTTCTACTTCTACTCCTGTTGACAAACGAAAAATCAAAAAACGCACTTTAATTTGATTATTCGATGTTTATTTATTTTTATTTTTCATTCACGAGTGATGAGCCAGTATCCCATTCTCAAGCCTAGGTGAGTCAGTATACCTACACTTACGTTCAGCGGTAAATAAAGTAAGAATCTAGACGTTCTTTTGTTGGCTGGATTCGTATGCGAGTTTTACAATTAGTGAGTGTTTTTTTCGATCACTTTTCGTTGGAAAGAATGTTAAATTTTTTAAGTGCATCCGTTTACATTTTATTTTCATACTCGATCGCATTCTTAATCAGGATTAGCCGCCCGGCCCGTGAGGATCACACGTTTGTTTCACGCAAAAGCATCTCTTCGAGCAGCATTCTTGTTCTTCTTACACTGGAATCGTAAAAAAAAGAACCGCTAAACTGCGGTTGATGAAATGGTTACGTAGTCATTCATTGCATGGCTATGGTTTTTCCCAAGTCTACTACAATTTTTCCCGATCCAATCAGAAAACTATTGGAGAAGGTACACATTTGCTGCAATTGAATTCGCTCAGGAAAGTATTCTAATTCACCATACAAAATTAATTAACACGGCGTAATCGTGCACTTGATCATTTTACACAAGTTTCCTTATTCACACAGCCTCATTGTACACGGAATTATCTTCGTACACGATCAATGGTATTACCTCTGCTTCTTACCATGTGTCAATGAAACAACATGTGACGAACTAACCATCTTTATGCGTTGTTCCTCAAAAGTCGTACGTGTTGTACGATTGACTGTCCTTTTTTTCCAACATCCAATTGATCCCCAAAATTGTATTCCCTGAAGTTACATGCGGCGTAAAGGCATTTACTCACAATAGACGACTTTGAGAAAAATGCGAACGACGAAAGAAGAAATGTGTCTGGTTTTATGATGAAATAAATTCAATAATTTTTCAAACACTTTGTGTGTAATACCGTGAATCAGTTGATTCAGTTGGGAGATCAGGGAAAAATTGTTGACCATGATTGAGGAATCAGACCCAGACAATTACCCCGAAGAAACATGAAACATGAACCTCGAATACGAAGAAAAGATGTCCCACCATGAGTATCTTCCTTGGGCATCTCATGCAACGTACTGGTATTCATCTCAGTGTCGGTAGGTATAAAAGTTAGAATATTCACTGGGATATCAGATGCCGGGATGCATATTACATTGATGCCAGAAATCGAAGTAACAGCCAGAAGCAATGAAAGAGCAGTACAGATTAGGTACTGCAAAAGTGAATTTCGCCATGCTGCTGTGTCGTAGTCTATGGAAGGAGCTGGATTGTAAATGCGAAGAACGTTATTTGATTGACGTTGCTACATGGTTTTAGCACCAGTCGATGCCGTCGATATACTTCCCGGGAAAAAATGGTTTCGATCTAATTCGCATCTTCGGAGATATAATTTAGATCTAAGTAGATCTACATTTTGAAAAATCGTAGATCTGCCTAGATCTACCTAGATCTCCGAGAATTTTCGTAGATCCACGTAGCTTCGAATCGATCTACTGTCATGTTCGAATGCTCATGCTTGTTAGATCTATGTATATCCACCTAGATAACGTTAGATCTACATGAGATCTAGGTAGATCTGATATGAGTAGATGGAATAATCGCAGCGAAACGTTGTTGCTCATGGAAGCCAAGTAAATCTACTCGGATCTGAGTAGTTCTGGTACCGTATTTGGAAATATTTCAAGTCCCTCTGGACTGATTGGACCATAAGTATGCCAGAAACGCACATATTTTCAGAAAGCGCCTTAGCTCCTCTAGTACGGTACAGGTTTTGCTATCCGAAGTTCGAGGGTTCAATTCCGATTTGTTCGATTTTCACAATTTTTGTTTTTAATTTTTTTTTTCTTACTCGTATTCACGATTTCTTATTCTATGATGATAGTGAGTATTTTTTCATTATAGTTATGCAGTTAATCAATGTTTTTTCAATTCATTTCCGGAATTGATATTGACATAACAATTAGATCTACGTAGATCTCTTGAGATCCAGGTCTAGGTATTCCAAAATTTAGATCTACGTAGATCTAAAGTATTTAGATCTACATAGATCCACGTAGATCTACATAGATCTACGTAGATCTAAAGTATTTAGATCTACATAGATCCAACCGATTTTTTCCCGGGATTACTTGAGGAATGAGGCTTGAACTCACGATTTATGGAGCTGCAAAAGTGAACGGTGGAAAACTCGAGCTGACTGACAACCCCACCAATTCCCCGGGCTCAAGTGGCATTGACTCTTCCAAAATCGGTTAATTTGTTATTTCATTTCTCATAAAAATTCTATGCCCTCATATACATACGACAGTAGACCGTGAAAGCGGTGAAGCGCGAAAATGTGGCTAAAAAATGATATGTTTGAAGTATAAGTATAAACAACGTGTCAGGCGCTGATCAAATATCACATACCGCCCCCCCCCCCCCCCCCCCCCCCCCCCCCCTCTGCCCCCTTCTTGGTAACGTTCCGTAACCTTGATGAACAACCGCCCGCCATATTTTGTTCATTTTTTTACCTAAAAAAACGCTGACATTGATTCCAATCGTGTTAAAATGTTCAGGTTCGGAAATCCCCTGCCTTCTCCAGCTTTTCCAGTGTAAATTTCACGTTTCCATACAATTCTAGAAAGATTCATGACTGAGAATGACAATTTTCCTGCAAATAGAGATTTTGAGTATAATATATACTTCGATTGAACAAAGTTACACACCGCAACCGGAAGTGTTATCATTTTGATTCAATCTGTTTTTTTTTCTTGGGATGTTCGGGTTTCAGAAAAATTCACGCTCTATATTGTGTATCAATGTACATACAGATATCAATAATTGAAATGATTAGAAAAATACTGACAGCCGAGCGAGCGTAACAAGGTACAATAATTCACATATAGTCTAAATTCCCTGCTAAAAATTCCCGAGAGGACCAGTCAGGACCTTGTTCCAAATTACGACGTGGGAAATGGACCTATGTGGACCCATGTGGTCCTGATCTGAAAAAATGGATCAGCTTCCATGATTAATTTCGACTGATCCTGCGATTTTCGCTCTTGATCAGCCCATTGAAACGTTTAACTTTTATCAGGCAGCAAATAAACACCAATTTGTAAGACTTTCTACCATTTCGAGTCGGAATAGACAAAGTTTATTATCAACCTCCGAATATGGAAAGATAATTGAAAGTCTTCATTTCCAACAGTAGACTGTTGCATAGGCCCAGACGTCCTGATTACATGCAACACAACCAGTTACATCGCAATAAAATTCATCCAAACCGTTATTTTTACCGGTATATTTATCGTCAGTTCCCGATTGGTCGTTTAAAGAGACTCGTTTCATTGTTCACTGGGAATCAAATTATTTTATTGCAAGATTTAATGAATAGATTAATTACAGATTTCAAGCTCTCGGTACCCATGCAATGGCTGTCGAGCTTCGTTCCGTTATATCGTTCAATTGCCGATATTTCCATAAATATGACTGATATCATTTTAAGCAAAACTCTCGGCTGCTTTTGGAACTCCATAAAATGTATCTCTATCTCGTAATTTTTGACTCAAATTGTCCTTTCTGTCGGCATAAAACGAGACTTCGAATTATGAATGCAGGATATCGAAAGTTGCTGGAGGCCAGACGTGAGGTGACTAATTCAATCAACCGGTTTTGACACCGTCAGAGTAAAAAGCGGGGAATACCATCGGTAATAAACATCTGAATATAAGTTCTGGAGTATCGTCCACTATGCCGGGATTGCGCAAGTGACATCCATACAGTAATCATTGCATAATTTGGAGGTGCAGGCGCGTCCAGAAGACACTCTGCTCAACTCGCTCCGCAATTATGTTGTGGTTTTTCGTTTTTGGAATATCTTGTATTTTTGGTGCTGTTCAGAACGCGGCTCTACCCTCGCCGTCTTCCGGTGTGGTATGTCCCCAGTCAGTGACCAGACGAGATGACTACACGTGAGTCAATCCATTCATAATTCTCTTGGATGTAATTGTGTCACATTTATCTGGAGTTAGGACTCGTTCAGTAGGCAGAGTCTCTTCATCATGGTACTTTCTGCAGATACGTTCCTGGGATGAGTGGCTACAAGCTCCACACGCGAGCCGTGATATGGAACGATGCTAGAATAACTTGCGAAGAGGAGGGTGGTTACCTGGCCATAATCAATTCTAACGCCGAAGCGAACGCGATCAACGAGGTCTTCACAAACTCGGAGGAAATCACTGGCTCACCGCATCCGGATTTTGCCAGCATTGGTTTCCATGATCTTTACAGCGAAGGACAGTACATTACCATCCATGGTCAGACATTGGCGAAGGCTGGTTTCACCCAGTGGGCATCTGACCAGCCCGACAATGCTGGAGGCACGGAAAACTGCGGATCCTTACACGATAGTGGCCGACTCAACGACATAGACTGCGGAACTAAGTTCGGCTTCATATGTGAGAGACCAATTCCACAGGAAGAAGTTTCGCATATCTCAACAAACTAACTTCAACGTGTAAAATTTTGACGCCGGAAGGCTGCAATGGCATGCTAATTCAGCATGATTACAAAATGGGATAATACGTCAAGTGCTAAACTCCTCCTATTGATATTCACCGTCAATTTGATCATGAGTAAAGAAATTATGCATAAGACGATTGAAGAATTTGTTTTCTTTCCTAATCCTTGACCACCATGACGTCTCCTTGAATTTGTTACTATCTAGTGGCATGTGGAATAAATCGCGTAGTTCCTGCGTACAATCAAACGAAAGCGTCCAAAAACGGTGAGTTAATATTATTTGCATTGATTCGTGAAGCAATAAATCATTATAATTGCTGACTATAGTTGTTAAGGTCAATAGTGAGGGGCTTCGTGTTATCGACCGGTTTCGTCACGGTCGGAATAAGACGCGGGGAATACCAGTCGCAATAAAAAGTTAAAAATATCGGAATTTATTACGCGGTCACGTTTATCTCGAACTCGCAGTCTGTGTGTTGTATCATCAAATGACAGTGTTGAGGTCGTAATTTTGCCATCAAATATCATAGTTCATATCGTACGCCTGACTGAAGAGCAGTCATTGAAAGTCTGCTGGAACGCAGCTTCGCAAAGATGTTTCGGTTACACGTCCTTGGAATATGTTCCATCTTTGCAGTTCTCCAAGAAGCTTCTTTATCCCTCTGGTCTTCCGGTCTGACATGCGCTCAACCGGGTATCAGACGCGACGACTACACGTAAGCAATACATTTATCGATTTCAAGCTAATTTCGAGACAATCGTATCATACATGATATAAGCGAGGTCCGCATGGTATTCTAATCCAGAAAGCCATCGTTCAGCTTTGTCATCACGATCATTATCATATTATAACATCGATATCAATATCGCGTGTCATTATTTCGTGGTTTCCATAACTATTAGTGATATTTCGCTGTTTCTGCCATGTTTATCAACATTTTCGTCCTTCCTGCAGATATACGCCTGACATCGGTGCACACAAAGTTCACACTAAAGCTGTATCCTGGAACAAGGCCTGGGAGATTTGCCGGAATGAGGGAGGTCACCTGGTCATCCTCAATTCCTACGCAGAGTCGAAGCTCATCGTGAAGCTCCTCGAAAGGGCAGGGCCTCACGTGGGCTCGACTCACGCATGGTTGGCCCACATCGGATTCCACGATCACTTCACCAAGAACGCGTGGGTGACGCTCCAAGGGCAATCTCTGCAGGAGGCAGGGTTCAATGAGTGGTACGAAGGCGAGCCGAACAACTCGGGCGATCAAGAACGGTGTGGTTCTGTTTACATATCGGATGGAAGACTCAATGACCAGGACTGCGAAAGATATATGTGCGGATATATTTGCGAACTGCCTTACATTGAGCCAGAGGCACCAATTCGAATTACGTCGAATTTCAGCCTATCTGCAAACTAAATATCAATTATCTATAACTTTCCCTAAAACTCGAGGTTCGTTCGTGACCCAGTCATTTAAACATATTCAGACTGTGATTCTAATGAATCAAATAACTGTAAAATGAAATGTATCGAATCGCATGCAAACCTTTGGCTCTTCCAATAGTTCAAACGAAGGGCACGGTGAAAGTCTTATGAATGATATGAAACCAGAAAATGAAATAGAACACTGTAGCAAATAATACATACCGAAATTTTGGATTAATGGTATTTGAATCAACTGATTAATAAACATTATTTTTTCTATATTTTCTGTTCAGATTTACAGCTCCACATCATTGTAATTATTCACTTATGATTTATTTTGCATATTTCTTATTAGGGAGCATTCAAATACTACGTCACGCTCTTAGGGGGGGGAGGGGGTAAGCTTCACTGTGACGACCTGTGACGAGGGGGCGGGGGGGCTAAATTCGCAGCGTCACGTCACGCTTTTTTTTACCGACAGCCATGATGCGAGTTGTAAAATATTGACAAATTCTCGGACAAATTTCAAAATATACGAAGGTGAGGGGGGGGAGTCAAGATCGAAGTAGTCACATCACGTCGAGAGGGGGGTAAAAAATTGTGTGACGATGTGTGATGAGGGGGGGGGGGGGGGGGGTCCGAATGGATGGCCAAAAACAGCGTGACGTAGTATTTGCATGCTCCCTTACTATCATTGGCACCAGCTATAGGATTGCCAAAGTCGAATTTTTTATGCCATAGATATACAGTATCAAACTATGCAACGATTGGTGACATGAACTTGGAACGATGTCATCTCAATTAGTAAACTTGGGAAAACAACAACAACAGCCGTCAGGACAACCATGATATATTTTCGTATTCTTATTCGGATACCTCTTAGACCACCCCTATGAGGCAATAATGATGTAACGAAGTCGTAATTTTTTTTTACGAACGATTATCATCAAAGATTAACCTTGAAGAGCGTCAAAATTTTTAGGCTCCATCTTCGTGGTTTTTGAGAGAGTAATTTTTCTGCCCTCCGGCCGGGAAGTGGCAACTTTCTGGCCGCTGCGCTAAACGAAGTTTCCACATTCCGGCTACGTCGAGCAGAAAAATAGTATACACACCTCGGCCAGTAAAAAGTAAAGCCTCAGACCACATGTTTGTCAACCTCGGCTTCGCCTCGGCCAACAATTACATGTGATCTGAGACTTTTCTTATTTTACTGGCCTAGGTATGTAATATACTATTTGAAAGAATGACGATATCAAAAATTCTATGTGCTTGATTTTTTGGGCTGGTTTCTTGAACATGGGAGAAACGTCAACAATCCTGTGTACCGAAAATTGTGGGAAAAGACACGATTTTAGGGTACCAAAATTCCAAAATAAACAGTTTTTGACGTCAGATTTTCATTGCAGATTTTTTATGTTGTAGTTCTTGCGCTGAAACGCTGCTCTGATTTTGTTTAAAATTTTTTTTCACCAATCCTTTTCAAATTGTGGATTTCACCTTGAACCTGAAATCATCGATAGCTACATAAACGTTGGATGATAATCATCATCGATGAACCGAGGCATCAAAGCCAAGAAGGTCGATGCGCGACTGTATTTGAACGAGACGGCTCCGAATGTCGTAATATTCAGGTCGAACCCGTTCAATTTTCCTCGTTTCGCAATAAATCACTGATTGTTGCTTTCGCTAACAGTAACACAATTCACCTTAGATCATTGGAATTATTCAATTAGCATGCAAATCCGTCGTTCGCGACAAGTAATCGTTTCGTCTATACCGAAAATCGGTATGCCGTTGCAGTTATATGAGATCTACGAAGATCGAATTTGATCTAAAGAATTATTGCGTAGATCTGAAAATTTTTCCCGGAAATTTCGCACATATTATAGGGAGGCGGCTTCTTGCGACTTCTCTAATTTTTCCTGTAGTAAGTAGAGAATACCACGTTTTATCTCTCAGTGGGTGAACCAAGGATAGGTTAGGATAACCTCCGTGAATATATTTTTACGCAATATAACGAAATCTGAGGAACCTCAGAATGATTATCAAGTGGCCGTTAATGTCAGAGGTTATCTGGTTGGACAAGATACCCTCCTAATATTTATGGCTGCACTCGGTGAAATGCTACTAATCGTCGGTTCCTGGTAATTTACAAATAATCAGCGAGACGGGTTGACCAATGTCGACTCTCATATTATTCCGCAAAAGAGGCTCTCATCCTATCCGATTGCGTGTCATCTTACAACACAAAGAATTTCATTCCTGAATGAAAACAGCAAACCTAATGTCAGTAACTGGGATTAAACCGAATCTAAATTTCATCGCCGAGAATAAATTACTACTGTAATAGCCACGAATCGACAAATATTATCTATCGCCTCTGATATCGTGACACGAGTTCCGAAAAATCATCAAGTTTGATAAATAAAGAAGGCTTACGGAGATCGTCAACATTGAGGTCAGAGGGTACGTAAAATACGACGCGTCACTGAAAAATCCCCGAAAATATCCTTTCGCAAATGTATTTTGATGAACCGCTATTTGTGAACCCCGTGAGACCACGGCAAGAGCGATGGCCGCGGTGATATCAACTGCAAATGTGAGGAAGGGGGGTCGATTTATTCACATATAAACCTTGCCGACAGGCTCCTACTACAGGGATTCACTCTTCTGGACATCTAATAGGAACACGATGTCGTCGCCTATGATGTTACTCTTACTCGGACAAGCTACCAATTTCGTGGTAGTGCCCAACGTTCCATCGATTGGACTTAACCCGCTGACAATCGCTCCGGAGGCCACATCTCCGCCCAGACCCAGACGGGATGATTATACGTAAGACAATCATCATCCTCGAATGCTTGACCATTCTGAATAATATTTTAGTACTGTCTTGTTATTGTTGACTTGATTCAACTGTTCGTTGCTACTTTTATACAACCTCGCAAGGTTCTGTAGTATAACAGATCAGAAAAACGACGTGAAATATTTCAAGAATGTAACTTTTTTACATTGGAAACCGTAGAGTTTTCAACAAAGTGCTGTTGGTTTGGTTCAATTGATACAGTGAAATGGTTTACCGTTTCATCTGAAAAACCAATTCGAATTCCTCTGAAAAAAAAACCAACCTTCGAAAAATTTATTTTGGCCAAAAATTCGATCAAAAACAGTTTTATACTTTCGAGTAGTAGTATTCTAGAAAAAACCTTCATTATCTTCAGATGAAATCTGCTATTAAAAATGCATTCATTTGAATGAACAACTTGTTTTCGGCTCAACTAAATGTTTTTTTCCAGAGATAATGGCATCTACTTGAACCGATTAAAGCGACAGATCGCAGCCTCCTGATTCCATCTTTCTTTATTTTCCGTTCAGTCGTGGAATTTTGGATATTGTAATGAATTGAACATCCGTTGATGTATGTATTGCCTCTGAACAGAGTCCTTAGAGGTCAAAGGTGAGGTAGCATCAGCTAATGTATTGTCATGGTAATGATAACATGCAGAGAATATCGCGTATTGAAAGACATTGACTATAAATCGGTAGCATCGCATGGCCTGCGAGCATTACATTCACATCACGTTCACACTATCTCTGGCTTACAATTTGATAAAAGTCTTGTGTGATTTAGTCTGTTGTTGAACGTTCATAGTTCATGTTAAGTATTCAAGAAACAGTCATAAACAGTGAATAGTCGACGGTCTACGGAGCCATTGCTGTAGAAATGATTATTCGCCTTTGGCATATCTGTCTCGCGTTGGGATCAAAATGACGCACCTTACTTCCAAATCTTTATTGCAACGATTTCAGCCATCAAAATGCTGGACAAATGCTGGATTCTAGGGTTAAAAGTTGAAATCCCCCAGAATTTAACGTGATATGTGTCATCATGAAAGCGAATCTTGTCTATTTGGTTTGGTTCAAAACGTGGCAACATCTGCGCCGCACTTTTCTGTCCGCTATGGAGTCAATCAGTTGACGGACGCGACGACTACACGTAAGACAATATATTTAAGAATCAATATTGCCGAAATAGTGAATTTGACACATGACCTATCAAACTAATGAGCTGAAAACGAGAGACGGAAATGTGTTCCATCTAACCCAAACAATCAAAATCTCAGGAACTTCTATTTTAGAAACTGGCCATTTAGTGTCCAAAGACTTCTAATGACGCCATTTTATGCAGATACATTCCTGGAATTGGTGGATACAAACTTCACACACGAGCAGCGATTTGGAACGAGGCTCGAATAATTTGCGAAGAGGAGGGTGGTCATCTGGCCATCATCAATTCCATCGCTGAGGCAAAGGCAATCACTGAGCTCTACAAAAACTCGGAGCCGATTACCGGATCACGACTTCCAGATATCGCGCATATTGGATTCCACGATTTGTACAGTGAAGGACAATTCATCACCATCCATGGCCAGACGCTGGCGAGGGCCGGTTTCACCCAGTGGTCACCTGGACAGCCCGACAACATTCGGGGCGGAGAAAACTGCGGATCTATTTACAAGTCTGGCGGACTTAATGATATCGATTGTGGAGTAAAATTAGGATTCATATGCGAATTACCAATGTCACAGGGATACACTCCGCATATTTCAATAAATTAAGTTCAATGTATGAAGTTTCACTGGGCAAAGGCTGCAGTAGCATACTTCAGCATAAAAATCCATAGATCTTGTGTGTAACGCAAGCCTCTGAAGGCATTGAAAATGTCACCTGTTTTCTCTTAGTGCATTTTGTTTCGATATATTTGTATCTGTCGCATTTTGATTTGAATTCCCTTGAATTTGAATAAAGTTTAAGAAAATTCCAAGTCTGACAGATCGATGATCGGTAACAATCTGACAGATTAACCATACATTTGGATCGGTCAGAGTCTGACACATCGATCATCCATAATCTTTTTCTTCCGTCTTTTGCCATATTTTGTCTTTTCCAAACTTTTTTCATCCGCATCGTTGTTACTTCCATTTTGCACGCATTTCCATCTCGTTCGCATTCTCGTTGCATTTTAACATGTGATCCCCTATATCTCACTAATACCCCGAAAATAAGAGCATTTCCAATGCTAATACGAAAGAAGATAATGCGTCAAGTGCAGAACTCCCCAGGACACTGTTTTACGGAGTTCATTACAGCGTCAAACTAAACTCAATCAATGGCGTTCAAGTGCCGGGCCATGCGTATACAGTGCTGCTGAACTAGATTCGTTCATTTTGAATATCTAATCTCATGTACCTTCGTGCAAAAAAAAAGAAAAACACAATTCGAGAAGTGGTACTTACGGGCCGGATCTGGGGAACTGAAAGGTGACATTTTCATGCATTGCTACTATGGCCCACCAAGTACCTGAATTATGTTTGTGACAGAAAAAATAAAATAAAATGTCATCCAATTTTTTACTCCACAAATGATCAAAGCCAATCGAGCGAACGAGTGCAGCGAGCGAACGAGTCTATTGTCATTTCCTTCAATTTTATTCAGATTCGTTGTACTTGGTACAGATGTATTTGATTTCAAACGTATTATAGGGAGGTATTTTTGAAGTCCAAGTCTTGTTGTCAGATGTTTCGAGATCACATAAAACTCACTAGACATCAAATGCAGCGACTAGTGTTAGATGACAATTTGAGAAATTAAGGTCTCATACAACTAATTTGATTCAGAAAATTACGCCAGTCATAGTTTACGTACAGCCGAATGTAAAGAAAGACAGAGGAGTATCGGAATTAATTGCAGCTGATTCTGGGACTTTCCCGATGTCGTTGAAACGAGCTTATTCCAAAACTGCATTCGGTTCATATAAAAGTCATATCCCATTCCAAGTGCTGCATCGGATCCGTTTCCGATTCGAAGATAGTTATTGAGCGATGAATACGGCTCCCAAATGATGGTGTTCCTCGAACCCTCGGTTGGCGCCCTGAAAGCACAAATTCAGCAAATTAGGACAGATACTATGAAATTGTAATCATGGTGTATCCCACATCAGTTCCATGCTCAAATTTACCCATCAATTGCAAATGACGTCCATAATTGCACCAGGGTCTCCACCATTGACCAGTCATCGTCACTGTATATTCCATCAGAAAGAGCGAACAAGTAAGGTAATTCTTCACCGTGTGTAGTAGCCGTCTTATTCGTAAAAGAACCCAGGTACTCGAAAACGGTGAAATACAAGAGACTCGTGTCAGTATTAAGCCGTTGCTCAAGCATGTGGTGGGCAGGATAAAAAAATTTTGCGTCACTTATCATCGCTGATATGTTTGTCACCAGCTGAGAAAAAACAATGAACGGTCAGTATACAGGAAATAGTCTCTCGTTCGGCACATCCAGGGAAGATGCCAACAGGGGTCAAATGGTTTCCGATAGTGAACAAAACGAGGAGCACGTGACATTAGAAAGTGATCAGGATCTGCTGGATTTGTCCATGAAATTAGTACTACAAACGTAGTTTTTAATCATGTACCTCGCTTTTATCCGCAGTCAGGTCGTTCAGATAGTACGACTTCAAGCCATTCGTGTAAGCTGTCACATCGACTGAGCTCCAATACCCTAATACGTACGGCAAGGCGATGTCCATATTGTCCAAAAAAATTTCCAACAAACCTGAGTCATCCCTGAAATCTGGAGACAAGAGTAAAATATGTGCTGTTCATTCAGTGAGTCGATTCGATTCTCGATTCTACATCCACACGCGACGTTCATTTCTCAAGTCTACATCCTTGTGCCCTTAGAAATCCCCTCCTTACTTCATATTGGAGTATGATACTCACTGCTGGCGTCCTCTTCGACTTGATTCACGAAGCAGATCCAAGGCACATCGTGGTGTTTCCCAGCTGCGAAGAGGTTCGCAAAGGTATCCGTGAACAAGGCGCCTTCAATGTCTGGTTCGGGGGTCGGAAACCATATTAACATCGGAAATGATTTCCATGCGTAGAAAAGCGACTTTGTATCAACGATCTGTGTCATGTTGATACCGCGCAGACAGTTGATCAGAATTATTGACGAGGTAGTTGAACACCCAAAATACTCGGCAAGCTTGTACGTGCGATTCACGTGGACTTCTAAAGATGGCGTGAGCTCAAGATTAAGCGCTGTTCCACTCTCTGTGATGATTCTATGGAAAAGTCCTGTAGGAAAATCGCGTACCTGATATAGTTGGGTTCCTAAATACATTGACTTGGTCCAAGAAGTGTGGTTTCAGTGTATTGTTAAAAAAAACTCACCTTTTGTCGAGTCTGCTAAAGCCAACAAGCTGATGCTCATTGCACCCGCACTCTGCCCGAAGAGAGTGACTTGGTCAGGATCGCCGCAAAAATACTGGATGTTATCCTGGATCCATCGTAGTGCCAGTACAATGTCCTTCAGGCCATAATTTCCGGGCGACGCTATGTCTCCTGTAGTGAGGTATCCTAGCAATCCTACACGAAAGTTGGGAGCAACGTGAACCACATCCTTGTCAAGCAGGGAATTCGGACCGAAATCATTGTTGTTTCCTTCCTCGAATCTCCCACCGAATAGGTACACCATCACTGGCAGTAGCGTAGAATTATCACTCGCGGGAAGCTGCAAGACGAAGGTACCGTTTTTTGTACCGTTTGGTGGTTTTCATAATTTATATAGGTAAGTATCTCCCATCGGGATTGGAAACGACTTCAATTACCTTCGGAGTATAGACATGGAGATACAAGCAGTCCTCGCTTCCGACGACGCTTTTGCTCCCAGACGGAATTTGGGGACACAAGTTCGAATCACTGCTAGCATTGAATGTCCCGGTCCAGTTACCTGCTGCTACTGGAGCCTTGAATCTATTTGTTACAATACGACGTTCATTATGAATGTCCTGTTCAAGGATTGTTCGTCGATGTGAGCATCAGATGAGGAACAGACCCTCTAATCGTTTGTACAAGACGATCGAAACGTTACGGTCATGATAATGAAACTAATGATATTCGGTTGCAAACCTGACTCAATCCATTAAATTGGACTTGCCAAATGTACAAACTTAATCATTGTGTTATATATGTGATTTGTGGATCGAACCTCAAATCGCCAACCGGTGGCTCGGCAAACGGTATTCCTTTGAAACCGTAAAACGTCCTATTCAGACGGGAGAGCATATTTGTTCCTTGAAGTGTGCCTTGAAGTGAAGTTGTGACTGGAGGCGATGAATCGTTGTCAACTCTTCCATATTTGGCCAGGGTACCATTACTTGTAGCGAGGCGACTTGTTAGGGAAAGAGCCAAAAGTAGAACGACACTCGCGGAATGATACCACCACAGGACCATTTTCTAACGATAAAGTAAGTACACAGTGATAAAACTGATTCGGTCACAACAAGAAAATTATTTTGTTGGCTACTTTTGGTGATCACAAAAAATAATATTGTTCCTATGATCAATAATCGAACAATTCCTTTCTATTGAAATTTGAGGCGGTACGTTACCCTTGAGAAGCACAAGATAGAACGTTATTTCCGAAGCGTTAGATAATGACAAAAACTTGATTCTTTCCGCACTTGAATTGGCAATTCATCAGATTCATCATCAGTTCATTTGTCATTTGAAACAAAGAGAATTTTCAGAATTGTACAATGATTGCTACTGAATTTAGCTAATGTACACTCGTGAAAATTTGATTTGCAAATACCGAAGTTACCTGATCCTTGTCTGGGAGGCGACTTGTTACTGACAGACTCGACCAGCTTTTAACCGGCAGAATATGTACAAGCCGTGAATGTGTAGAGGCTTAAATGATTCTACATATCCTGCTTAAAGAATACGTGCGACTCGATCACAATAATTCGAAGGCAAAGTTGTATTCTGTAAGTAATCACGTCACTGTCTTATGCCAAAGTGATTGCAGATGAATTGGGGCTATACATCAGGTAATGCGATACCGCGTGCCAGAGCGTAAAAACATCTCTTGTTAAACATTCCTCAGGTGACTTATCGACATGATCATCGTTTCAAGCCAAACATACCAGGTGTTCAAGTTTAAAGGTGGCCGTTCAAATACGACACGTTAAATGGCATCTATAAGTGTCATTACATCAGTATGTTGCACTTATCACTATTGAGACGCAAAATCAAGACACTTGGCTTTGACTTGGTTTATCTCACAATCAGCGCGAAAACATGGTAGACAATCCGGATCTGAAGCTTGTTGGAAATAAGAAACGGTACAAGCTTGGAGATGGTTTACGTCCGAATGATTCACTATTTTTGGACACCCACATACAAAACGTAAAAGCCGGGTATCCCGATTTTACCGCCCGATAAGTTTCTTACTTACGATAAAATTCAATTTTGTCGTTAACTCAGATGCTCTTGCAGCAAACCCTTCACCGTAACTCAGCGACACCACATCCGTATAAACATTCAGGGCCGCGACATAAGTTTATAAAAAAAAGAGACTCATATTCATAGCCCAAATGCGTCTCTAAAGTTCCTCGTGTTGAATTTTATAGGGGCAAAGGTCTATATGCTCGTGGGTATCACCGTCTTTTCGCGTTAAAGCGACCCCAATAAACACAGACCGTTCTGGCCGCCATCGGAGCCACGATAGTTTCATTATCAAGTGTTTGCACTTCAAAAGCTATCTACTGTAGCCTTAGTTGATATAACGACATGACACAGGGACGTGTGGCACAGTCGCTGGTACATCTTGCAGGAGAAGCATGTCTTCGGCACTACCTCTGATCGTTTTGGGGCACGTTTACTTGCTCGCCCCAGCGGTGAACACAACACCCAACGGAATTGGACCAACAATCTCGACTCCAATTCCAAATTTCTACCAGCTATCAGGGCCGTTACCTGAGGCCACCAGGCAAATCGGTTATACGTGAGTGATTTGTTGATTTTTTCCGAATTTCTTATCGATTGTTACTCCAATGATAATTGACGCATGTTTAATCTGATAACAGATATATTGCTGGTATCGGTGCTTACAAGTTTCACAATCAAGCAGCAAATTGGTACACCGCTCGTCTTATCTGCCGAGAGGAAGGCGGTAGCCTTGCCGTGATTAATTCCCAAGCTGAGTCAGAAGCCATCGCTCAATTGTTCACTACGGCAGGAATACATCTCGACTCCAACAACGTTGAGTACGCGTGGCTTGGCTTCCATGACCTTTTCGGTGGTAATGGTCGGTACGAAACCGTCCACAATGAGTACTTGGAAAATGTTGGATTCAACCAGTGGAAGAATGGCAAAAGAGGCAACTTTGGCTCGTACTGTGGAAGTATGTTCAAAAATGGCTTGCTGTATTCAAACTCATGCGGTCAGTACCACGCTTTCATCTGCGAACTACCCGAAATCAACACGTACGTGAAGCAGAGAGAGACAGGTACCCTGACAGTGTCGTAAGGTTAGATTATCTTGTGTTAGGCTGACTTGAAAACACTACGTTAAATAGCTATGAACAACCGCCATGTATGTGTCATGTATCTAGTTACTCTTCAAGTTATTCATTGCGTAAGAAAATTGTTGTGATAAATTTGATGATTATGGTTAATGATCGAAATAGAACATTCTCAAATGTGTGGTCAGCTCTCTAATTAATGGTGAATTCTAGATAACTGTAAAGTGCTTTGCCTCATATAGCATGAGTGGAAATTTGAAGTAGGGATCTCGAATTGTACGCCTCACTGAATTATATGAAAAATTAATCTGTATCAAATTTCTCAAACTACCTACTAGCGATTTTTCTTACCCATACCTATCCTTATAGGCCACAAGAACGTGATGAAGCCTCACACCGTACTTATCAATATGCCTCCGAGAATTTATGTGGATAGCCTGATCAGTCATGAGTGATTTTTCATTACTCGATACACTTTGGGTTCTTATATTCTATCGAGAGTCTTTCTTCCTTCGTTTTTTGTTTAGGGGCAAATTTTTTGATACTGTAATCAGTAATGAGTTGATCATCCGTTGATGAATGTACGATCTGATACATCGAGATTGCAACAGCATCAATTATCCATTATCGAATCGGCAGTGGTGATGTGCCCAATAAACCACTGATCACACGAAAATCGATCATACTATAAATTTAGTGATCCAAATTTCATTGATAGGATCAATCGGTATAGCAGTATATCTGGCGGGACGAATCTAGAGTCTACAAGTGAGACTCTTACTTCGTTAGCCAGTGAGATATAATATCGAATGTGGTGATATCAGCGTACGTAATCATGGAGTCGAGTTGTTATTGCCCCTGAACAGAGTCGTCGAAGATCAAAGGTGATGTAGCATCAGCTGATATATTATCATGGTAATGACGCCATGCGGGGAATACCGCGTATCGGAAGACATTGACTATAAATCCGAAGCATCGTGTACCCTGCAAGCATTACATTCACGTCACGTTCACGGTATCTCTGGCTTTTAATTAGTTAAAAGTCTTGTGCGATTCATCAGTCTGTTGTTGAACGTCCGCAGTCCATATTGAGTATTCAAGAAAAAATCAGCTACAGTAAACGGTCGACAGTCTGCGAAGCCATCGCTGCAAAAATGATCTGGTTATTCGCCTTTGGAATATCTTGTCTATTCGGTTTGGTCCAAAACGTGGCAATACCTGCACCACCTTCCTGTCTGCTATGGAGCCAATCAGTCACTAGACGCGACGACTACACGTAAGACAGTATATTTAAGAATCAATATTGCCGGAATAGTGAATTCGACACATGACCTATCAAATTAATCAGCTAACAACGAGAGACGGAAATGTGTTCCATCTGACACAAGCATTCGAAATTTCAGGAGCTTCTACTTTGGAAACTAGCCATTTAGTGTCTGAAGACTCCTAATCACGCCATTTCATACAGATACACTCCTGGTATCGGTGGTTACAAACTTCACACACGAGCAGCGATTTGGAACGAGGCCCGAATAACTTGCGAAGAGGAGGGTGGTCATCTGGCCATCATCAATTCCATCGCGGAGGCAAACGCAATCACTGAGCTCTTCAAAAACTCTGAGGCGATCACCGGATCACCACATCCGGATTTCGCCAGTATTGGGTTCCATGATCTTTACAGCGAAGGACAGTACATAACCATCCATGGTCAGACATTGGCGAAGGCTGGTTTCACCCTGTGGCCAGTCGGGCAGCCCGACAACGCTGGGGGTTCGGAAAACTGCGGATCCTTGCACAAAAGTGGTCGACTCAATGATATCAACTGTGCAACTAAATTTGGCTTCATATGCGAGTTACCAATTAATGAGGAAAATTTCGATATTCGTGTAGCAAGAAGTGCAATTGAACCACGCAAGCTAGAATGACGTTGCATCTGCAATAATTCTTTAAGAGATAATATAGAAATTAAGCCCGTAGAAACTACTGTGTAATATTGTACATGAAAGTGGACGAGATTAAATCACAATTATTCTTTGATGCAGGACATCCTTTCTTATCCAAAACTACGCACAAACGAATGAAGCACATCGTTCCCCTTGACGAATAAGTCTATGATTGCAAACCATCAAGCAGTCGGAATATGATAACAAGACGAATGCTCGCTCTCGAATATCGATCTTGCAGCTTGTAACAAATCGGTATACCTACCTATATTTTTTGGTCCTCAGGTTTGCTGTACGAATCCAAATACCTAAAAGTACCTGGTGTCAGTTTAATCTATTCACTTCACCTTCCTTTCACCAGGATCAGATTGCTTTAAAAAAAGGAAACTGATGTTAGTCAATTGCGATCTGGAATTCAGACTTTATTGAGCTGCAATATGATCTTGTTTTCACATTCTGTCGGTATACAATTAGATCGATTGACCATTGATGTTGTACTCAAGCCAATATCTTACCTCTACTCATGACTTCTTTTGGAACCGTGGTAAAATATTCCGTTTTTTCTTCTAAGGAAACTGGACAATAAAGGTTTTTACGAAAAAAAGTGAGACTGGTATTCGACTTCTACTTATTAATTTTCAAATGTCTAAAAAATGAGGATTTGATTTATTATTTGAACCACCTGTTCCACCGTGACACAACGAAAAGTTTCTCCTCAATTCGAACAAATGTTGGGATTCACAAATTTGAGAATCAGCGTGACACTTGTGGTTCCGATTGAACACCAGGCAGCTCGCAAACGAAGTGCTCGCGGATCGTGCAATCGACGTCGTTGAAAGTGCCGACAGCGACTAATACCACACAGTGTTCCCTATTCCCAACGTTGTTCGGCTCCCCTGTTTGCCATTCGTTGAATCCCGTCCGTACCACAGATTCGCCGTGGATAGTAACGAACTCATCTTCCTGGTACAAATCATGAAGGCCGACGTAGACATGACCAGCATTCGATTGGTTGAAGAGCTGAATAACGGCGTTTGCCTCAGCGACGGAATTTATGATTCCAAGGTAAGCACCTTCCTCGTCGCAGGTCCGACGTGCCGTGTTCCAATTTGCCAGTCGAGTATGAACCTTGTGGGCCCCGATGCCTGGAGTGTATCTGCAATGAAAATTAGGGGTCCGATTGATCGAGCTGCACTCATTACCTGCCGTTCTCGGAAAAGTCAGCCTCCTTACGTGTAGCCTTGGCGTAAGGTCTGGATTGAATCTGGCAGAGTCTTCGAAACCGGTGAAGCGGCGATTAGGCCAAGTAGAGTGATGTACCCGAGTACGATGTGCGCCAGTGCGAACAACATGGTTGACGTGGTTCTCAATTGTTGAAGACAAACGAACGATTGTGATACACACTCGTCTGCAGATTCATTTAAGAGCCAACATGACACCCTGACGCAGTGATGTTGTCGATTGTATCACTCTGTTGATGAGCTGCGCATGGCTGAAGTTGAGTCTTACAGAACAATGTACATTCTGATGACACGTGTTAATCTACATCATACGTGACCCCTGATAACACCGCTTTCGTTGGCTGTTTCATAATGGTGAATCGCGTTATTTTCTGTGCAGGAGATTCTTCATCGAAACTTACAAGGTAATACTGCGACGGATGTGGGCATCTTTGGTCGTTCATTGAACTGATCATATTCTTTCACCGATATTTGGTATTCAATCCCAAATTAGTAAATCGCAATGACGTCCCGTTTGGAGAATCAACTCGCTATCGCTCCTCAACATTTGGCAAAATTTGTCATCAACAGGTCGCGATTAAACGATTTATACCGATGCCATAATACGTTATGTCGAACCGAATTCAACAGTAAACAGGTGAAACCGGTGAGTGTGAGTGTCACATGTATTTTGCATAAATTTTCAGTATCAAGTTGAGAGCTCAAGGAACAACTAATCATCTCAGATTTCCTGATGGAAATTCGATGATTTACTGATTCGGAAATAAGATCAATCGAGCAGCAGAAAAATAGGTTCTCTTGAAGGATTATGTGAAAATTTGAGCAGTTGGATTTCTCATCATGTGTGATAACACAGTAGTGGTATTCTCAGATCTGAGAACATTTGACGATCACAGACCTTGCAAATGGAATGTTTCCTTTGTAAACTAAGGAAGTACATAGTTGACTGAAATGAGAACGGCCCCTTCTACATGATTGTGTGCTACTGAATCTCTTCCATTTTACCCACAGTCGATATAAATGAGCGGCAGTAGATACAGTCGGGCTTCTCAATAAGAGGGTTCTCAATAGTAGCGCTTCCCCTCAACCGTGATCGAGCCGTACCCCACTACCTTGCTTGTTTCGAGTTTCACCGGATTCGTTTCCAGGGTTCTCAATGAGAGCATCACGAGCTATACGACAATGTGACGGGATAAATCGAGGAGACTATAGTCGCTCTTATTGAGGGACCCGCTTACGTTTCTAGCGAGCCAGCTTGTCGGTAGAGAGTGGGGGTACCTCTCTTCTGGGAAATTCCTTCCCCTACAGCCCCGTGAGCGCTACTATTGAGAAGCCCGACTGTACTTGCGAATAGCTGACTTCATACATTCAAATTTTGACATCAACGCGAAATTGATATTCGAACACTTTTGTCCAAAATACGTAAAATAAAATACATGACATGTATTCTAGTAAGATGATCGTAGTAGGTTACTCATGATTCGGTGATTTCTTCTCGATCCAACGTTACTTGCAATGCCGAATAAATAAAGTCAAGAATTTTTTTCCATGACTCCAAAATCAGGTCCTCGAGTTGCATCAGATTCACGAAGAAAACTTCTGGAAATAAGATGATATATTATGTCCAAGTAGACTTGATTTACGTAAGTCTTGAATATTTTCTCATGTGATCTACAATTTTCTTTGTCGAAGATTATCTTTCCAGACAAATCGACAAACAGTTCGATCTAACAAGATGATGTACGTGCGAAAACTTAGATCTACATACATCTAAGTAAGCTATTTTTCCCCGCGGTGTGCGATGCCGCGACAATATTAGATGAAGCAATCGTTCGATGTTTAATACGACCCATGATACTGTCCTGATAGCGGACATCATTATCTTAGTCGGTTTCGGCGTTGCATAAATAATTACCGGGACTTCCCCGGTGGCTTGATTATGAGAAACAAATATTATTGTCGAACACGCGTATCGATATCTCCTCCCGTTGGTATAAAAAGTTACATTGAGGACCGTTCATTTATCTTTCTATCTCTATAATGCTTTTAGCGCGTGATATTTAGAATGTTGCTAAATATTCAAATATATTACCTCGATTCTTGGAATCATATCGCCTGACAGTTTCTGTGATAAAGGCTAGGCCTAGGAAGAATCTTTTTCGTTCAGCAAACTGGCAGAGAGATTTTTAGAGCTCGATTTATTTCAAAATTAGAGTTTTGATTTGAAGACCACTTATCATCCGGACTTTCATGTATACTGCGAACATGGACGAGCCAAATATCTTTGTTTTCGTTGAGCTTTGGTTTGGGTGAAATTCCGACGATTCGTACAGCATAAAAACCCAGAGTCCGGTATTTCGAATGCTGATTAATATTTTATTTCCTCATGATCCCTGGACTCAGAATCAGTGACGGGCTGGGGAATATTGACCTCATGAACCCTTTTCGAATTTCAACCCAAATTTTATAATCAAGTGGGTTATGAGTATAGAATGAAATAGAATTCATATAATTTTTGCATTGTCCTCCAGGACGTGTGCTCGTGTAAGGTTTCTTTTGTTCATGATGAATTTTTATTGCATGCGTACTATATATACGAAATAAACATAATATATTTGCTCTCAAGCAAACAGGTGCGTTAGTACTATTTATTGAAATTTTGTGCTGAAAAATTTACCGATCAACTGATATTTCGCCCACGAAAGCTACCGAGACCGCCTACGGGTCTCTTATAATGATTACTATTTGGATGGCTATCGAACAACGATGAAGAGGTCAGCTGGTTATTTCGGACAGTCATAAATCCATTCTTTGTCCATTTACTTCTTTAGCAAACTGCGTCATCTACACTGACACACGTCGTACTTGGAGTCATTGCTATTCTTGGATGTGAAACGTGATTTCACACTATCTAGAGGAGCCAGCCCAGACTGTCCCTGATGATTGGACGGCTTGTTGAAACTGTGAAGAGAACGGTGCTCATCCATAAGGAGTATAGTAATTAAAAGAACGTGCATCAGATGAGTTAGATGTAGCATGAATTTATTGAGGGATGTCAAAATAAATACAGAAAAGTACAAATAAATGCTAGTCTCGATTTGTTCACCTCCGTTCACCCTCGTCCTGTTTTGCGGAGAAGCCGCTGGTACATAGTTCGCGCTCCGATATTTACACTGGGAAAGATTGATCGATTGGAAGCGCGTGAGTAATCAATTTCGGAAGGTATACAGCTTACAATTAGAAGAATTAATTAAAATTGACAGAATTCATCCTGCAACCGGGAAGAACATCGTGGAACTGGTCAATCCACGATCTTCACATCCGTCGCTGGATGAAGTCGGGTAATTAATTATATTGACGGAGGTGTGAACCGGCCCCGGAGCGATCAAGGCCTGCCATCACTTCTTCTTGGCGTCTTTCAGACCCGCACCAGCGTTGAACTTGAAGAAAATAATGTCCCCATCCTCAACGACGTAGTTACGTCCCTGCTGTCTGTATTTTCCCGCAGCCTGGAACAAAAATGGGTTGGAATATCAGATGATATATGACTTGCATCAGCATTGCTCATATTTGTAGACAGTTAACGCGTTGCGCCATCTAGTATAAGGTTGGAGAACTAGAAGTGGCGCCATCCGGCGGAAAAAAATTGAGAGTTGTAGCCATGGGTGAAACGCTGCGAGACAAGTCGAGATTAAAGTTTCTCTTTGAAATGAAAGACATGAGTAACGACGTACCTTAACCGCTGTTTCAGATCCCTCGTTTTTGAAATCGTCGAACTTCATTACCTCAGCCATTATGAAACCCTTTTCGAAATCAGTGTGAATTCTACCGGCAGCTTGGGGTGCTTTAGCTCCTTTCTGTGAACAGAAATTGATATTACAGTCAATTGAGGACATGTCAATTGCCGAATCTTCCCGGTTCCGGTTCTGGTGAAAATAACGACGATGATACAAGTATTGAATTATCCACGATGATAACAATCGAACTTGGGACCATAGAGAAGAATGAGAATTCTGGTTTAAATGATCACACAATTAAGGTGAAATGAAAGTCACGTGACCTCGATATGATTTACACTTGGAATTTTCAAACGCTATTTTCTCAGCCAAAACACATTCGATTGATGTGAAATTGATATCAGTGACGTAGAAAAACTCAATGAAGGGCCTGCCAATCGTGGATTTTCGAAAATCGCCTCCTTTCCGCCCTCAATACACAATGTACTATTCTGCAAATCTAGCTCAAGCTTTCATTTGTAATACCGACTATCGGTAACCATGACGGATATGCGATTCAACAAGTCCTTACCTCTGAAAGGTCACATTCAAGTTTACCATTACCATTTTCTTACCATAGCTTGGTAAACGCCAGGGCGTCTTTACCAACGAAAAGTACCTATCCGGTTGCTATGGCAGAGTGCTCTAATAACCATTGTCAAAAATCTACTCAACGATGCTTGAATGAGGGAGAATATTTCCAAAATGATAAGACTGTCAAATGTTTCTTTCTCGGGTGACCAAAACTGGTGAAAATGTTCATCACAGAATCACAAAATCATCAGTAATAATTTCTTAGTAATGATTCACCAAATATTGCAGCAACGTTTCTGCAATTCAAGGGCAACTGGAACATTGCTGCTTTCTGGAATATTGATGTGATTTTTCACCGTGATAGATAATTACTCACCGGAATCGTCCAGGCTTTGACTTCGTCGGCACCAGCAGTGAAGAAGTACATGAGCTGAAGAGCTTTGTATCCTTGGACGATGATTTTGTCCAACGCACTGAAACAAGAAGAAAAAATAACATCAAACAAAACAAAAATTTTCCCCGTTTCTATACACATCAAGACATGATTTGCTAGTTTTTTCTTCCAAGAAGAAAGAGACTGGAATTAGTGAAACTATTTCAGGTTCAACGAAGTTGAGTGAATGAAAAACCCTTTTGATGAAAAAAAAGGGAAACATCAGCAGAAACCAACGAAAATTCAGCCCATTCTTGTGCTCCAAGGGTTAATAGCTTCTGATTCCATGTCACAATCGGTGTCTTAATAATGGCAAGTAATTTCGACACTCGAAAGCGATTTTAATGTCAAATAATGGTGAAATTCACATTCGATTCCAGATGCTGAGATACTCATGATGCGACGTATCTGCGATTGTACGTGAGAAAAATTTGAGAGAATAAAAAAGATCAGAATGAGAAGCGGAAAAAATTGGGCTAGAGATATTCGAGGTCCACGAGACGTGATTGTCTCGAGCCAAATATCTCCTAATGACGGGGTAAACGCGCCTAGCAGCCGTATTCTGCAGGCAGCCGGACCCAGACTTCAAGGAATACACATAAAGCCTGGACGAGCCAACCGCGCAATTTTATCATTCGAAGCCCGTTCTTTAAATCCCGCGATTTGTGACCTGGAAATAAAATCGAGGCGCAACCCGCCCTATGATTGCCGGGTATTCAGACGCTGCCAGTCGCCGCCGCAACTCTTACCCACAGAAATTATATCGGTTTTCGCTCTTGTCCTGCTTCTATATCTCCTCATTGATCATTGAAACAATGCTTTCGAAATTCATCTCCTATTTTTTCAACCTTCTGTCCCCTGCTCAAAAAAAGGAAAGAAACTCAAGCTTTCACTGGATCTCCACGTTTTGAGGTCCAGAGAATTACTTCTAACCACTTCCGGATTCACGGATTTAGATTCTAAAAAAATGCTATCAGAAGGTTTTCTTGGTCGTTGATCACGAATTGAAGCCAGATTTGCAAAATTCAAAAAGACGAATCTAACATGTTTTCAAAAATTATGAAAATATTTTGATTCTCATCAAAATTGGTATCAGAAAATTTTTTGAGTTGCTGATAACGAATTTCTTTGTTTCAAATTGGAATGGGACAGTTACAAAATTTTCGGAAATTCAAATTGGATGATAATAATATCTTTTCGAGCACTAAGATGGCACATGGACAGTCTAAATCAGCTTGAAACTCTCTCTTGCTGTGCGCAAAATTGAGGAGAGACGTTGAAAATGACATAATTGGAGGAAAAATTGCCACCGTTCAGCCTTTTCGCGGGTGAACGTAGCGTAGAAGGAAGATAATTGTTATTTTCTCAATAAATCAAAGTAGTCCTGTAATCATAGAGACACCAATAGAGTCAGGAATGAGCGAGGGACGAGATGAAACGTGCCTATGTGCCTATATAAAGGAATCAGTTTCACTGGTTATTTCATAAAATTACACACATTAGGAGACATTATGTCATCGCTAATAGAGTCGAGGGCCCCGATAATAGGAGGCTACGATTTTCTAGCGGTACTTCTTCCTCCTCTGGACCCTGCAATCGTGATTCTACTAATTCGTTAGGAATAGCTCGCGATCGTATGAAACGTAATAACGCATTGGAGCCTGAAAAAAAAAAAAAATTAAATCCGGTACCCAAATGTTTGGAGGAAGTGAAACCCTGATCCTAAGAAGAACCGGAAGGTCTGAGAGAATCGGCGCCTTTGTGTGAAGAAGAAGAAGAAGAAGAAGAAGAAGAAGAAGAAGCGGTAAATTAATATTTGAAGATCGTGTATATATTTCGTTTACCGTTCAAGTGCTGGATTATGCCCGAGCGGCAAACCGCGCGCGGTTTTCTGAATAACTACAATTTGAAGGGGGTAAAATAGAGGAGCTTACGGCACCGGTACGGAACAGCCGCAGCCATAGCCATAGCCATAGCCGGGTTATTTAAACGTTCGAGGCTATTGATGAAAAAGTAATCGGTAAAATACCGGTTACCGCAGTTGGCGCGGATTTGAAAGGGGGCGTAGACCTCACTTGCCACTATAGAATCAGCTGGGACCAGTTGATAACCAATCCGAGCGAACCCCATACTGCAATACAGTTACGACGAGTTGAATCTGACGCCAAATCGATACGGAATCAATGCCAAATTATAGACTCTGCGATACGAGAACCAACGCTTGCACACACGTTTTCGTTTCCATTCTTTAGCATCAACAATTCACGTGGAAATAACCCAGTTGGCAAACTGGGAATTAATGTGATAGCAAAAATGACTAGCGTTTGAAATTACGGTGAATATGATCGAACTCACTCGCTAAAAAGTTTCGATGACTCGGGGTCAATTCAAATTCAACTTGCTTGACAAAAATTATGGACACTTAAGCTGACTTCGACTGACTTCATGTACTTGAACTTAGCTAAAAATCACTTGGATTTGACTGATTTCAATTGACTTTGACTGACTTATTAACTGACTTCACTGTAGAATAGATTGTTGGTAGTTCTATTCACATACAGATCAAGTCATGTAATCACTTCAAACTTTAGTAATATTAATTTACAAATACGATGAATTTACTAAAAAAATTTTTAAAATTTGTACGCATTTCCATATTTTTGCATAGCGATTCACTTTTCTGTACTAAATCTGTAATTTTGAAAGACTTTCGTGTAATGAATGTGTAGTGAATTCACAATCATTTTTCACAGTATTGGCAGCAACTCAAGGCTTGAAGAGTGATCAACGCCCCAGGTTCACACTGACTTTCGGAATGAAATAATTATTAGATTTGAATTTGCTCCAATTCCGTTCTCTGAATGAATGAATATTTCGGTTATTTTTCGCGACCATTAAATTCTCTCGGTTGTTGTCTGATCTTTTCTTAAGATCCATGATAATTGTAGATCTGTTAAGTGACTCTGAGGCACATCGAATGGGTAAGTGGCGTAGAGGGGCAGAAATAATATGAGAAGAAAAAACAAAGAGAAGAAAAATAGCGTTGAAATCGTTGAAAGATCGTAAAAAGTGTTGAAAATATGGTACTTATGTGTATGAGAGATAAATTGGGCAGAATCGCGAGTTCGAAGAGCGAGGTAAGGTAAGCATTACAAGGAACCCCCGTGGCTAAGAGTGACCCAGTCGCTCGTTTGCCCGCGTTGAAGGAACAAACTCCAGATTATACCCCTCCGTTGGCGAGTGGACGGGCGTTTTTACGCAATTTTGAAAGAATTTGAATAGCCGTTCGTAAAAATATAATGAGCCGACGACTAAACGCGGCCATGCGGTTATACTTTTATAGTTTCATAGTACCCGCCGAGAAAAGGGATAAGTCTAGGTCCCCGAAAAAGTTCTCCATTATTAACCCACAGACTCAGAGACCAGCTTCGACGGGGTTAAGAGGTAACAGTTTATAGTTTGAGACCTCGACGCCAAGAAGACAAAAAAAAGACGAACCTCTTCCAACATTCTTCGCGGCGTCATCTTCGCACAATTGACAAAAACAATATTCACTCACCTGGTGACTTTGCTCTCTTCGAAGTACTTGGCGCGCTCGGCATCGTCCATGTCGATCACCTTGTTCTCGAAGACACCACTGAAGGGGATGAGAACGGAACCTGGATCATTCTTGTCGACCCATTCCTTGATCTTGATCAACCTGTGGATGGAAAACCATGGAGAAGCTGCTGAAGATCTTTCTCATGATCGAGAGAAGAGAAGAAACGTTGACTTGATTGGAAAACTATCAGTGGAAAGGAAGAAGGTACGTGGATTGTTTTCATCGTCGTGACATGATGGGAGAAATCTGAATCGTCAAACTGATTGGTTGTCCGGTCGCACGTACCATGCGACATACACAGAACGTTTAATTTTCAACTGTCCATTCCCACGGCATTATCTCAAGCGGATACCTATGAATAGCGAATGAATAATAGATCCGGTAATGCGCGACCATGTACACCGTGAAAGGACGTGTGTGATTGACTACAGTACACAGTCTACGACGTCACGGATAAGGTAAACGGCCCGGTTTCTGATATCACGGAAAGAAGCGACTTACCATTTGTTCTTCTTGCGGATGTAGTCCTTTTCCGAGAGGTTCACCAGGTAAATGACTGGCTTTGACGTAAGGAAGAGGTACTTGTTCAGTACGTCGATCTGTGAATATAGTCACGTAATATTCTCAAGGTAATCAGAAATAATTCGAGGTATAAGTGACTTTTGATTTTTCAATACAGTTTCAGGAAATGATCGCAAGAAAGATCGAGACTCGTAAATAAAATGGCAACGATCCTTGCAGAAGTGGAAAAAGAAAATGAAAGAACCGACTACACGCGGTATTATCGTTAGCAATGATTTTCTTATCCGACTCCGCGGCGGTTCTTGACTTTTCTTCGTATCCCATTTATACTTCCAATTTACTCAACGGTGGGATTTCTACTTCGAACAATCTGAGTATTTTGTTTGAGCGGAAAATGTTGACGTTTAACGATAATTGAAATTTTTTTTCCTGAAAAGTCTGTTACGGAAAGGGATATAAAACTCACGTCGTTAACGCTCCAATCGGCGAACCTGATGTGCCTCTTGTCGTCGACAATGGTGGTTTTCACCTTGAGGAGTGTCTCCTGTAAGTAGACGCAGAGTCTCCCGTTTAAATCTCGCTCACTCTCTCAGTCGCTACGGTGTTTTACGATATTGCACCACCCGGCGCACAGCATGTTTGCCAAGTACCCACGCCGTTAAATAAGTCAGATAACATTACGTGGCGCAGTTCAGTACCGCGGCTTCTCCCCGAGTTGAAGCTCAACTCATCGTCGCATAACTGGTGTCTTATTACTGTTATTTTACCGAGAAGTGCTCCATTAACCATCCACAGGTCATAAACGAGCGTGGTACTTTTTGTGCGAACTTACTCAGCAGCAAAGGCCACTTGAACGCGGATACGAATCTCTAAGGGATCAGATTTGACGCGGATTCGAATTTCTCGATCTTTTCGCGGATAATTTGGGAATACCATCGCGTCAATCTTATTCTCTTTTGTTCCACAAGCTTGAAACAAAAAATCGAGACGTATGGTCGCTGCTAACTGCGGCAGAGACAAAGAAGTCGTGTGCAGGATGCAATTTTCCTAGAATACATGAATCGGTATCGTTAACAAGCCTCCGTTCTGCGCCCCTTACTAAGAATACGTTGGCAGTACAATCTGCTAAAAGTCTTTCAAATAGAAGTTCTGTACGCGATACTGCTGATTGGTATCTGAGCAGTAAATTTTTTTCAAGCCAAACCACTTCGAGTAATTGGCGCGAGTGGTGCTCGTTGAATCAATTTCAACAAACTCCTGAACCCTGATAGACTCGAATTTATTTTTGACACGATCCGGTACAAAGTTGAAGCATTTCATTCCGAGTCCTGCGGTAAAAGGACAAATAAACTGGTCCGGTATAATGGGAGCAATGACGCAGACCGTTGGTTTGACGGTATGCTGCAATTTGTAGGGGAATCGATCCATTTGCAGGCATCTACGAGAAAGCTATCATCACGAGTCGTTCACGGCATGAAAATTGAATGCTGCGAAGGCAGCATGGTTATTTTTTCCTTTTACATGCCCTTAAGACATTCGTCTTACCTCGCATAGAGAGAGCTGAGGAACTCTCTATGGATCGATGAAACTAACACGAACTAGGCAACGCCATTGTTATTTGCCAATGCAAATAACGAAACGAACAAATTTATTCGACATCGTGACGCTCGAATGAGACTCCGAATAAATAGATGGAAAATGACTAATCAAATCGACGCCTCGGCGTTTAGGAATTTTGAGAGGCGATAATGGGCCCTGGACCAGCGGGGTCCGGTTAAATCTCAGCACGGGGTCTTGTCGGAACTCGTATTAGTATCTCGGGCCTCTACGAGGTGTCCGCAAGTCATACCACCCGTCGCGCACTGCACCTCAGCCTAACCTGTGTTGGTCCGTTTCCGTTTTCAGAACCAATATCGGTATAATGGAAATAAACTATCCAGTAAAAATTTGACTTTCATGTGGTCTGCGACTCGTCATTGTCGTCGGAAGGCCCTATAGACCACCGTGATAACATTTTCACGATCCCTGAACACTGAGATAAGGATCGATCGATCCAGGGAATAACGATTCCCCGCCTGACCCTCTAGGCAGTGTTCGGAATTATTTTTACCGAGTAAAACAATGGGCAAAAACTGTGAGTCTAGATCGTAAGGGCATGTAATGTCATGTCGAGGATGATTAGTCGACAGATCGTGTAACCGGTTGCGACACCCAGGTTTGAATAATAATTAGTATAATCGAGTCGGCTGGTACTTACATATTCAGGCTTTAGCTTTTTGTCGTTACCTCGAACGACTAATTTCTCTAGCTTCTCAAGATGGCCGTTCAAGAACTCGATATCCTTCAGCCTAAGCTCTTCGCTGATGATCTCGAGGTCCCTGACAGGGTTGACTTCGCCTTCGATGTGGGTGACGTCGTCGTCCTCAAAAGCTCCTATGAGAGACATTCGATTCATTTTCTCGAACCATCATATAAGCAGCAATTGATGGGGTCGCCACAGTTGGCGACATCCACATCATTATTCGCATTCGCGACCCTGATTGATGCAAGATATACGCGTTTTCCTTTCGTAGTCATAAAATAGTTTGGTCATATCATTTATCGAAACTATACCAACGAACGAAGGAAAAAGTGTGATCATTGTATGAAACTTTCTCGGGGAATAACAAAACGGCGCCTATCTTCCACCTTGTCTTCGAGTCACGTAGGTATACGATAAGTTAGCGGATTAATAAAACGTGTTGGGTAAGAGAGCTATCGTTCGATCAGACTCCACAGGCTTCTATTATATGCTAAGCGAATGGGTGTGCCGTTTGTTACAAGACCGTCTGTATCTTTCCGATCGTTAATCTGTCTGGAATTCGCGATATGACAAGTCTCAGACTTTCATTTAATCGAAGTTCGTGTATAGATCTAAATCAGTCAAAGTCAAAAGCGAGAAATAGAAATATAGAAAAAAAAATAGTGAATCGAAATTTATGTAAGACACATAAATAGAACAAGACGCCATGGATGATGTTCGTGTCATGGGTTGTGTAGCGACGTAATGACGATTGGTGCGCGTTCATGCATCATTCATCGTACAAACTCTGACGCATCTACCACATTAGACGTCTCTTTGCAGGGTCTAATGACGGGCCTGTGACACCGGAAAAGGCTCACAGTTACAGAGAGCAGCGTTGCGGTTGCAATGAAGGTTCATTTCTTATGCTTGCAAATTGTTTACCGCGACTATGTGGCATAAATTTGTAGGAAAACTTGAGTGTCTATATAAGTGCTAACAACATGAAAATTGGTCCAGTACGAACTATAATTTTTACAAACTGTCCTACAGCGTGACATCAAAGTACTCACATGACACTATCTTATGAAATATTGAAGAGAAAATGCCTTGAGAATGTTCGTTCCACTGTATCAAGAGAGTAGGATGCTACAATGAACTACGTAAAAAGGTGTCATTTTGCCGGTGGTATAACTTCCATCAACTATTGACGGCACATCAATCGAATAATGCTACGTGTGTCGAATAAACTGTCCATAAACTCACGACAAAGATGGAATATGGCATCGCAAGCACTGATGTGGGATAAAAAGGCGTTTCCCAGACCCTGTCCTTCGGCAGCTCCCTTAACGAGTCCAGCGATGTCGACGACGTTCAGGAACCC
>JAFFZH010013208.1:0-27811 GCA_018420115.1 Euura saliciscinereae
GAGAGCATCTGGATCTGAAACAATCGATCGCAATCCGGTCAGCGAATTACTTTTCTCGAAGACCGATCTGTCATATTCAGAAGGAAACGTCGTTGGTAATGAACACACAAATATTCGGCAGAGTATATTTTATCCATAGCAAGTAACAACCACATTGTAACATCATCAATGCCACGCGAAACAACGACGCATGTCGATTTACGTGAGAAGTGTGCAGTCGTCATCTACACGTCAACAATGATTGGTCACCGACCCCCACAATTATTGCTTTGCTTGTCTGATGTTTAGCATTGTTTAGCATTGCTTCGAAAGATAGTTTAATCAAACATACCTCGTCTTTCAACTCCGAAGAATGATAGTGGTTCCAGATTTTGTGTAATATTGCTGGAGTAGAGTTTGCCTAAACAATAAACGTTCGTCTCATTTCTGTGGTACAAATATTCCCAGGTAGCACACTTATCCTAACGTCGACTATCATTGGGTGTATTTTGAGTCGTCATATTGTCGGCAGGCATCCGCAAGTAAAAGTCTTCGATCAACTACAAGTTTGATAATAGTAGACTTCTTGGTATTGTCTATCATTTGACTGTTCAGAGGACATTTGTGATTTTTTTTTCCAGCGTATAGTCAACAATTGACTTGACATAAGACAGTCGAGACGTTTTCAGTCTAAAGTTCATAAAGGGACAAAACAATGCTACCTGGGATAACAATAGAAAAAAAAAAATCAGGCTCACGATTAATCTCATTGGGGTAATTATTGGGACTTCTCACCGTTTTTTGTGTCAAAGAACATATTGCAGCGATAGAGAAAAGTTCAGACAGTACGGCAATCATCCAGAAACTGGTACTACATAATTGTGCTACGGTACCATAGTCGGCCGTGTTATACGCGATTGGCGTAGTGACGAATAGATGGTAAAGCATGGTCAAAAGCAATGTGAAATAGTAAGCAAGTGTCACGAAGATCGGTACGGAAACGACTTCGACGATGCTGTCTGTCACTTCGTGAAGATTATCAATCAGCTCTGCGATCTTTCTGAGCGTATCAGACAGCTTCAAGGATTCTGCAGACCCTGGGCTGACGTTGTTCCTCTTCATATCAGCTACAGATGCAACGTGCAGAATCGTTCGATTCCTAGGGAGGACGTACCGATGTGCTTCGTGATGAAATTTCTGTTCGGGTACACAAACGTTCATAAGTCGATCGTTCAGCTGCGCGTAACGTGTTCGAACAAGGTCCATCGTAATCACGAAACATAAGTCTATGTGATGGTGCACCATGCGAATCAAGGTACCGATGAAAAAAGAATAGCTCATCCACAGCGTGGTGACCGAACCCATAGTTATCCAGTAGACGATGGAGCTTCCGTAAGCTACAATCAAGTTCACAGCAGACGATAGACCGACTACGATAGCCTGTCGTTTCAAAGTCTTCTCATAATTCTGTTCTATTCCTATGAAGCCGAGCTTAGTGTCAATTTTGTACAATGCGTTCATGATCTGTACGAGCTTCCGCCTCTTGAACGCGAACGTTATGAGGCATAAGCCACCCCCTAGATTTCCAAGATGATTTGACAAGCTGTCGGTGACACTGGTCATGGTCGTTTGACCAGCGTAGTCCATTCCTGCTCTGCTCACAACTGTGATGAAGAACTGAGGAACGCTCAGGAGCGCGAAGATCAACGGATATAGCACCTCGAACGATGATCCAATGTACGCTCTGTGTCGCATCCACGAGAAAGTCACTAGCCCCCAAAACTTGGCGTAGTAAAACAAGAAAATTGCGTACACGTTCTCCATCGCTGCGTTCCGGAGTGAACGGTCAACTTGCAATGAAGACAATCGAAAGCCTACTGACCAGAAATCATTAGGCATCATCCCATATTAATTATCGTAGATGTTACATTATGCATTAGTGAAACATTAACATTAGGTAATTCGGACGTACATACAAGGTACAATTTTCTAATTATCACATTGCCTGATCAACTACGACCATTAATCGCAAATTGCGGATGTATTATTCATGCCTGGTTTTCATTACCCAAAGACTTTTTACGGAAAACAATGGACTACTCTTTGACATTGGAACAATAATACACAGTTCTGAGTTCACGTTACACGTTGCAGGTTATTCGTATCCATGACGCATATCGATTCATCGAATTATCGTTTAGACGTATCGATTCGTGTAAGTGAAAACGATTACGAAACACTTATGCTATCAAAGTGCAGTTTGTGTTTCGCAAGAAATTCCAAACATGACAATTGAAACGTACCTCATCTTTCAACTCGGAAGGATGGTATTTCAGCCAAGTTCTGTGGAGTAACGTTGCCGTGGAGTTCGCCTGAATAACAAATATTCAGGAATACATCAGGTTGACTAACGATAAAATTCTTGTAGACTCTCCTGAACAATCAGATACTGACGAGTATTCAATGGATGGAAAAGCTTATTGTATCTTACCGTTTTTTGAATTGAAGAACATATGGCGGCTATAGCGAAGAGTTCTGCGAGGGCGACAGTTATCCAGCAGCAGCCGCAGATCAACGCCATATTTGCCTCATAATTATACACGTGCACAAAGGTTGATGGATCAAGATACACATAAAAGGAAATGTTCAATATCGTCGCGAAGTAAAATGCCAGAGTTGCCATGATCGGAAGAGAAAATATCTCCAACAGACTGTCAGTGGCTTCGCGGAGATTGTCGTACAGTTCTTCGATCTTCCTCAGTCTCTCCAGAGGCTTTCGGTCACTTCGAAGCACACGATTTATACACAGTCTTGCCCCTCCTGTGCCTGCATGAGCAACGTTCACGACGTCAACGTCCGTACAAATGTTAGAAAAAAGATGATTGAGTTGGTGGTAACGTTTTTGAATAAAGTCCATTGCAACCACGAACACGAATATCCCATGATACTGTACTAAAGTAATCCAGGAGCCAATGATGAATGAGTAGTTCATCCACGGCTTGAAAAATAGATCCGTAATGAGGGCGTAAATGATGTAAGTTCCGTAGATCACGACTGTCGTGATACAGGACACCGCGCTGATTCGGATGGCCCGTGATTTAAAATACTTTTCGTAGTCCAGTTCAGCTCCCAAAGCGATGAGCAGACCGTCCAGATTGTGCAATGCGTTCAAGATTCTCACAACTTTTCGTCGCTTGAGCACAAACGTTATCAGAAATAAGATACTGCCGAGATTTCCGAGATAAAAGGACACGAGGTCGCTGACATACGCGATTGCTGGTTGACCCTCATAACCAAAACTTGCCCTCTCCGACACGATCATTATGAAATCGGGAATACACAGAATCGACAGGATTATCGGATAAATGACGTGAGCCGATGACCCGAAGTACGCTCTGTTATTCAGAAATCCGAAAGGAGCCAAGCCCCAGACCTTCGCCATGTAATATAAGAACATTGCATACTGGTTTCTGTGATTCCTCATACTTTTAGATCAGTGTAACTTCAGCAGTAACCGCACTTTTTAAACTGACCGTGAACTTTCACCTGGAATGATGGATTATACCTGAGAAAGGTGTACCTTTGACTGAAACTGTTCAACGTCCAATGACAAAAAGCGTCGTCCATCTATGATAATCATAGGGTATTCATTTGGGTAACACGTAGCAATCGATATCAAGTTCATATTTTGAAACGATATCAATTAGGATAATTGGCGAACGGGTTGAGGTCAACATCATACTCCCAGAGGAATAATATACATGAGTTAATTTTCGGACAGTACTCTTCACTTGTCACATCGCTAATTCACATCACGAGCAAAAAATGTAGAGTACATACCTCATCCTTCATCTCGACTGGATGGAATTTTAGCCACATTCTATGAAGTATGACTGTCGTAAAATTTGCCTGAACAAGAAATATTCATGGTTACAAAGGCTCTGAGGAGTTTACCTACATTCGTATGAATTTTTTTAATTTGATGATTAGATAACGATGGGCAGTGAAGACGAACAATCTCACCGTTTTCTGAAGAGAAGAACATGTAACGGCTATGGCAAATAGTCCGGCTAATACGGGCATCACCCAGCAGCAGAGGACCACAATCCCCATAATTTCTTGATCACCATTCGTATTCACAATAGTCGATAGGTTAACGTACATGTAATAGAAAATGTTCAATGTCGTAGTGAAGTAGAAAGCCAACGTTCCCATGATCGGTAGATAAAATATCTCCAACAGACTGTCAGTGGCTTCGCGGAGATTTTCATACAGCTCTTCAATCTTCCTCAGCCTCTCCAGAGGCTTCGGCTCGCCTCGAAACACAGGATGTGTACAAATTCTCGTCTCTCCTGTGCCTGCAGGGGCAACGTTCCACACATACCGTGCTCGTAGAATATCAAAGTCCGTACAGACATTTGAAAACAGATGATTGAGTTGGAGGTAGCGTCTCTGAACGAAGTCCATGGCGATCAGGAATACGAGGATCCCTTGATACTGAATTATGGTTACCCAGGAGCCAATAATAATCGAGTAACTCGTCAACAGTATGCAGAAATCGTCCATGGAACGCAGAGAGTAGCTGATGCTGATTCCATAGACGACGATCGTCACGTAACATGACACTGTGCCAACTGTGATAGCCCATGGTTTGAAGTACTTCTCGTAATTCTGTTCAACACCGAAAGTCATCAACCGCCCGTCCAGTTCACTCAATGCGTTTATGATCCCGACAATCTTCCGTCTATTCAGTAGAAACGTTGTCACAAACAAGCCACTACTAAGATTCCCGAGATTGACGGACAAAATGTCACTGATATACGTCATGGCTGTTTCACTCTCATAGGCGATACATTTTTTCTCAACCACTGTGATGATGATCTCGGGAACGCACATGATTGCTAAGGTTATCGGATATATTACTCGGAACCATGACCCAAGGTATGCTCGATTATCCATCAATGTGAAAGGGGCCAAGCCCCAGACCATCGTCGTGTAGTATAAAAACATTGCGTACTGGTTCCGCTGTTTCGCCATTGTTTTAACTCGGTGTAACTACAGTTCCTCGAGCAGCCATGTACTATTTTCTTTACTGGTGCACATATCTGACAACAGTTCATCGTTGAGTGATACGATTCTTGTCCAATAACGATGAGTGCCCATTATGATTACAATAAGTTTCATCGAGGTAAAGCCATCATCCATTAAAATACTGACCATGCCGCGAATATATGAATAATCGATATCAACTTCGCATATTTTAAAGAAATTTCAATTAGGATGAGTGACAACGAGGTGAAGGTTAGAAAATGATACTCCTTTTCCGATGACAATGAGAAGGAGTATTGGTTCTACACCTTCACCTGACTCGACTCGCGTCTGATTAACAGTTTTTTCTAAAGCACCCAGAACTTGGCAAAATAGTACAAGAATTTGACTTGAGGATTTGGTACTTCGTACGTTTTGCTAAGTCGATCCGTTTGTGGAACTGTGCGAACGTATCTAATCTAATCAACAGGTGAAGCGCGTCTGGCTGACTCCGGTCAGATCGATAATTCAATTCCAGGATAATGACCCGTGACACATCTATTACAGATAGAAAAGTGCTATCTATACCTAGTATCTTAACTTTCTGCGTTATATACTCCAAGAACTGTCCTCAGCTACTATGTATCTGGCAATTATCTCATTAAATTTGTCACAGAATTATTATAGAGACCTTGAGTTAGGTATACTGCATGTTGTGAATGCGTGGGATCACCTTGGTGATCCCATTATACCCTACAGCACTATTTTCATCACTTTCTGTACTCTTGCAATGGTCATAAACTGGCTTGGTGGAAGGTCGTGAAAGAAACCCTGCCTTATTATACTCGACCAAGTTCGCCCCAACCACATCTTGCACCTTATATAAAGTCCATAATTAGACCTTGACTCTACGTGTAATGGCGATCAATACGAATCAATAGACACTCTAATGTATAATGACAGGGTGACCTTACCTCATCCCTTAATTCGTCCGGGTGGTACTTGGTCCACATCTCGTGCAATGCAACTGTCGTAGATTTTCCCTGAAGATAGAACTTGTAATTAGCAAAGTTGTTCGCGGTCCATTAGTACAAAACGAAAATGGTGCATCGATCCTTACCGTCTTCTGGATTGATGAACACGCGTGAGCAACAGCAAACAGCTCTAAAACCTTCACCAATGTCCACACGTAGGTTCCGGCCGTTTGGAACACCGTCTCATAATCAAGGTCGATCAACAGCTTCGGTAACATATTGTACGTGAAGAAACAACAGTTCAATATGTTCAAGGAATAGGCACCGATCACCGCGGTTACCGGCAAACAAAATATACCGACGATCTTCTCGATAATGTTATGGAGTTGAGAGTGCACTATCTCGATCTGGACAATGATGTTGTGGTTCCCGAAGTTATCATCACCTCTCAGTCTAACTAACGTCATTCCGCGTCCCATCTCGAAGAGATTCGTCAGTCGCCGGTTTAGCTGTCCCAAGCGCATATCCACGGCCATCATAGTGTTGAAAAAAATGATGAACACAGTATGAAGCGTGCAACGGTATATGCCCTGCAGATACATGGAGCTTGCAGACTGGAATGGGATCATGGTGTGCCAAAAGGCTACTTCACAAATATAGTCCGTGATGGTGATGGCGCAAAATGTCGTTCCGACGCGAACAGCGAGTGCTTTGAATTCCTTCTGGTAATCCTGCCGGACCCCTACGGACAGGAGCGTTCTGTCGACCTTGGAGAAAAGGTTCATAACATCGAGGATGGTGTTTTTGTCTCGATAGAATTTCATAACGGATAACACGACGGCAATGAGGGCTATTTCGCTAGCAAATATTTCAGCGAATTTCTTCAGATTCGTACCACGCACGAATTTCAAATTGATCCAGTTCATCAACGAATACACTCCACCGCATACGCAACCGACGGCGTAGATGAGCGGATAAATTCTTGCCCACAATGATTGCTGAGAGACTCGGTTGTTTCGTAGCGAAAACGGTGCCAGTCCCCAGACCATTGCCAATGTGTAGAGGAATATTACGCAAGGGCTTGATGATCCGTGCGTTTTCGAAACGCGAAGATATTCCTGCATGCTGTCTGATTCAAGTCCGTCGCAGTTATGACCTACATTGCTTGTCGAGAATAGGCTCATCCGCATAAGCGACAATTACGCAAAATGGAATTTACATATTATGATCGCCGTGTTTTTCATAATTGCAACAGCTCATGAGTGCTAGAGTGATTGATTAGGGCATTACAGCATATATTTCACAGCACAATATGATCGTTTATCAGATGACCACTCACCTTCATCGCACAAGTGTAGGTTCTAGACCTTAGATATTGAGATCACATGAAATATTCCGATATTTTGTTGATTGTGAGACACACCTGGATTTTCCAATCGACTTTAGGGGGCTTTTCTATCTACACCTTCATATACATATAACGTCGACGGGATATTCTTTCATATAAACTGACTATTGCTTGCCTAAAAACCGCTGTATATTTTTTCCTGGCACACATCAACGTGTAGCGAAGAGCACTCGGGGTGACCCTCACCGGGTCTTCAATCCAATGGGAATGGCCCGTATGGAAACTTCCCTATTGGACACACGCCACACGCACCACATCGGACACCTGTCCGATAATTTTTTTTATAGGACACTAAATTATTGAACACGTTCCGATTGGACACGAGATTTTTCGGCCACGAGCTTTTTCCGATGATAGCACGTCCAAACATCCCGATGCTGCATTGCAACAACAAAAACCGCCCGGGGTCATGGTCACAATCACCTCGGGAGAGTTTGGCCCCCTTCTGGAAGTGTAACAATCACCCCGGGGTGGCTTGCGCGCATTTTGGAAGTGTAACAATCGGACCGGGGGCGTTTGAGCGCATTTTGGAAGTGTAACAATCACCCGAAAATGTTACAAGTGTTACACTCCGGAGCACGCTACACCTTTTCCTTATCTTGAAATGACGAAAGTCCTGCCCTCCAACGGTATAGCGCGACGGAAGAGGATGATGTTGACTCCGACGGTGTTCCGTCGCCTCCGTGGACAGACTAGAAGAAGTTAGGGTAGTCACTTGATCTATTTTCCACGCATTACCCAGAACAAGGTTTGTGTACTATACTGTGTACTATACACAGACCGTGTACTATATACACAGATCACAGTGTTTTGTACTTTGGGAGAACAACACTAACTGTTTTTTTGGCACTTGCCCCGGCTTATGCCAAAGGGAACGAAGCCATAAGGAAGAAGAAGAAGAACACTGTTTCTGTGTATCAAAAATTCATACTTCGCATAAACGGATCGAAGATTATCGAAGGCCCGTTGATGCCATAAGGTGATTTAATTTTGAGCGGAAAAATCATGTCATGTCTTTAACCATGGAAGGGGTGCACGGGGAAGGCACCGACTCTTCTCGTTTGGATATCATTCTAAACGTTTTTCGGTTTTTTAATCACTATTTTCGGATAATCGGTGACTAATTCTGTATATCTGTATCGTAATATTCCTCACGGGTATTTTGTATTTAAACATGGTTAGCGAGCGACGTTTGAAAACTTTATTGGCACAGCCTCGGAATAAGAACGGTATGCCTTGCAAATTTCATCCAAATCGGTTTAGCGATCCGAACGGAATCAAACTTTTCATGCAGGTGTTGCAAATAAAAAAACCTTTTCACATGTCACGTGACTCGGAAGGAAAAAGTAATCGTTTTTATAAGGGCCTCTGAATGTCTTTATTGTTTTGTATTCGGAATCTGTGTTGGAAAATGGAAAATTTATACGATACAGCGAATGAATATTTTCGAAATTGATTTTTATTGTTCACAATCTTACGCAGCTTTACATTATTCTCACTGGTCTATACATATTCAGTAATCAATTGGAAGACGTGCTGGAAGAAAGTGGTAGTCTCTCGTCCAGCAGATGATTTACGTTCTTCCACAAAAAGTTCTTCAGATTAGCACAAGCGGTTCCGAATATTCCGCTCCGCGATAGCTGCTAAGAAGTGGCCTGCGAATAGATTCACCAAAATCAGTGAATAAATATATTCAGCATCTTCGTATCAGGTGCAGATACTGTCGACGACACTCACCAATAGTCTCTTCCGCTGCTTCGGTTCAGCTGGACTGGCATGGGACTTATGATTGTGGAGGTCTTCCTGAGAAAGTGAAATTACCATTCAATAGCAATTACCAGAACACATTAAAAGTATAATTTAAGATATCATCATATTTTACTTGATGATGGAAATAATATAAAAAGTCAAAATATTCAGGATCGTAGTTTAGCAGTACTAAACTGGTGGTACGATTGAAATCAGGGATCGAATGTCGAGTATCAAACACGTTTGCCTAACTGGAGGCTACTGAAATAGATCAATTTACGAAAGCCTCATTGGAATTTGGTTTGTAGCAAACGATAGATTTCAGTATGACAATTATATTTCTAATGGTACGATTGTTTCCAACTTACTAGGGGCAAGCACAGCAGCATCCAAAATCGCATCGACTTGGGTCTCGATTACGTCGAATGAACTAATAATTCTGGTCACAGAAGCTCTGATCTGATCGTTGGTATCTGGAAATTAAAAGATACTTCAATAATTTAGACAATTTTCAAGTGCTAATTGATGCGCGATATTTTAGATGGGCATAATCGTCTTCAACTCACATTCAATTCTATCCGCATGGCCTATCATTCTGGTTTCTACTACCGTGACAGAACCTGGAATTGGAATACAGAGGTTATCTCTCACTCAGTTCTAACAACAGCTGGATGAACATCAAGCTAGGCTTGATGTATTTTTCGAATGAGTGTCACTTATTCCGGAAAGTGGCATTAATTTCTGCTTTGTTTCCTGAAAATAAAATAGGCGTATCATGACAGAGTGGAAATTCATCAATTGACGCATGATATAATGGCAATAAGTGAAAAAAATAATGAAATATGAAGAATCAAAATAGAAAATCTCGGTCAATTGAAACAATTTCTCGACTTCACCTAAAAACTCGTAAAACACAAAGATAAATTAAAAGAACGACCATTTGAAAAAATTCTATAAAAAATATTGGTAGTTAAAAGCAGAGGGTCGTAAGCGCCATTTTTTTTTTTTTTTTTTTCATGATTTTTCTAAATAGCTGTAAAAACTCGTGAAACGCAAAGAAAAATCGAAATCGACGTCGTTTCGAAAAATTCGATAAAAGAAATCGCAGTTAAAAGCAGAAGCTCGTATCCGCCCAACTTACGACCTTTTGCACTTACATTTTTCGATCTCGTAATTTCAATTGATCTATACGTATCGAACGTTTTCAGAGCGATGGCGTGAAAAAAAAAATTATGCGACTTTATGCCATTATAAACAGCAAAACGTCGTATAATGGCGCTTACGTCCGTATGTCATTAGACACGCGATATTTCGTGACACAACACTTCAAAAGTTGATTGCTCTTGATATAGATGAGTTCGATGAATGGTCGATTTTCCACTTCGGTACCATTTTACGGTTTTAAATTTTACTTTCTGTGATACGAAAATGTAGGCATAACAAAATAAGTATGCTGTTAAATATTTCGAGACACAATACTTGAAAAATTGATTGCTTTCGATATACGTCCATGAGTTCCGGTTTGGCTGTTGGAATTGAAATCAATAATTCAAATATTCTCAGTTTGAATATTGTATTTTTGTTGTATCGAGAATATTTTACTCCTTGATGGAAAAATATTTCTACGTTTATCTACAGAACAGGTTTCTTTCACTTGTTGATGATGTGTCTGAATAATTGCAATGCTGACGTGGAAGCTATTGAACCACTTGACTCGGCGAAGATGTTGAACCTGGCATCGGCGACTAGCACATCTGAACTACCAGTCTCTCTCTCAACTGACGAACCATGCAGAAGGAATCCAAATATCCGACAAAGAAAAACCATTCTGCCGAGCCTGCACCTACGGTAAAAATGTCAAAAATCCTTTTCAACCATCAAGTAAAAGAGCAAACACTGTCCTGGAGCCCCTCCACACAGACCTGCGCGAAATCAGACCAGCGTCGATGGAAGGTCACAATTATCTCATGGTTGTGTATGATGATTACTCTAGAATAATCTTAGCTTTTCTACTAAAAAGGAAGTGTGAAGCTGCCGAATCTCCTGAAAAATTCATCATTTTTGCTCAAAATCAAACTGGTCAGACAGTCAAAGCCATACGGAGCGATAATGGACTTGAATACGTGAATTCATCCGTCAGTCAGCTTACGAACTTCACGAAGAGATCAGGCATTGATCATCAACTAACGGTTCCTGCCCACACGGAACACTTCGTGGATTTTACGTATGAAATACGTTCTTACGTCTGACTACGTATACAGCTAAAAAGATACGTACGTTATATGTATACACGATGTATACAATCAAGACATATTTTCTATACAAAGTATATACGTATCATACATGTATTATTTATGTAAATTCCGAAGCTGTTTTTCACGTATCACATATACATATGAGTTACGTCTATATTGTGTACGGTATTACCACAATTATTGAACCTATTTTATATGTATCATCGACGTACAGAATTGGTGATTATTTGAGTGTTTCGAGAAACATAGCCTATACGCATTATGTACGTATTTTTCTCGTCACTCAAAACAACGCTTTACGACTGCTTACTATACATCCGAAAGACGTATCAGTTAGGTTGCCGAATTAGATCTTTGAAAAGCCTTCGATTTACGTATGATAAACATAAAGCAAAGGTGTGATTTTCGTATTGGTAGCAAGTTGAGCTATACGAAAGATATATTTCGCATACGTATCGCATACGTACGAATGACGTAGTGTAAATTCTCTGATTCTAACATTAAGTATACGTACATCAGACGTATTAGTTCAGTAGGCCGCAACGCACATAGCGACCGCTCTTTCCTTATACGTACGTTATACGTGAAGCAAAAGTACGTATCTTCACGCTGCGGATGCAATAAAACTGATATGAAAGACATACGTACAACAAACGGCCTGCAAACTTGCCCGGTTTCGATGTTTCGTATACGTAAACTAAACAGACTGATTTAGTGGACTGGAACCAGGTCCCGCTTCCATTCACACGTACGTTATACGTACAGCAGAGAATTACCTTAGTTTCGGACGTAACCGAAGTAATACGAAATATATACGAACAGCGGATGGTCCGCAAACGATCCTAATTTCTACGTTTCGTATACGTAAATCAGATGCATTAGACGAGGAGGCCGAAGTGCACCTAGTTACCACTTTTCTGTCATACGTACGCTATATATATAGCAGAGGTGTGTAACTTGGTATCGCACGCAACCGATACCTACATTACAAAAGATATACGTACAGCAGACGGCCTGCAGACTCGCCTTGATTTCTACGCTTCGTATACGTAAATCAGACTTATTAGTTCAGTAGGTCGAGGCAACCTAGCTACTGCTTACCCGTCAAACGTACGTTATACGTATGTACGTATATCGTTTGTAATGTTTCGGTCGCGTCCGATACCATTATAAGTTAAGCATTTCTGCTATACACGATGTACATGATGCATATAGTAGACGGTCTGAAAACTCACCTGATTTCGACGCTTCGTATACGTAAATCAGACGTATTAATTTAGTTAGTATGAATGCACATTTCGCCGCATTGCCATTCTACGTATGGTATACGTACAGCAGAAGTTCGAGAATTATTTGTTAGTTCCAACGATACTGTGTCACTATGTCCGTCTTTGGCGTTTCAACAAGAAGTAAAGTACATACAGTGGACGAGTTTGGTCGCAAGGATATTCCAGCAAAGTTGAGCCAATCTAGATTTCTGAATTCATCCGTATCCCCAGTGACATCATATATCGAAACGTTGCAATATTAGTCAAGCGGGGGTATAGCGTAGTGGCTAGGGCGCGCGACTAGTAATACGAACAGCGGCGAGCGTTCCGGGTTCAAACCACGGCTAGGTCTTAGAGAAGCGAAAAAATTTAAACGATCTCAAAATGCGTTTTAAGTATCATGCGTACTAAAATATAAGTTATGATAACCTGAAACACGATAAAATAGCCGGTAAAAAGTAAAAAATCAATCTATTCTATAAAATACTTTTTTTTCGATTCCTTAGGATTTTAAATTACGTATATTCAACGTGTATTAAACGTCCAAAATGCTTTCCACATACGTTCAGCATTGGTTTCGTATACGTATGGTCAATATTGGATACGTATCACATTGGTTCAGTAAACGTACATGCATTAAATCTGTATACTGCGTATACAAAGAAACGTAATATATACGTAAAAAAGTGGTGCCATACACGTCTAAAATCTGTGTACTGTACGTTGGAACAATCGTCTCATCTTCATTTCATATACGTATAATTGTTGGACATAAAGCCCTATCATATTCAAAAACTATACCTTCAAATTACGTAAATCAGACGTATAACGTCTAAAATATTACGTCTAGTATACGTATATTTTTGGAATGTGTTCCGTGTGGGTGGTAACTCTCAATCAAACGGTCGAGCTGAACGCGTTAATAGAATTCTACAAGAAAACGCTCGAGGCATGCTTGCCGATTCAAGCTTGGAAAAAACCTTTTGGTCAGAGGCTATTGCAACTGCAGCCTATCTGGCAAATCGATCTCCGAAAGTTGCACTTGCTGGAAGAACACCCTACGAATTATGGTTTGGAAGAAAACCCAATATTTCCAACCTAAGAATCTTTACATGTAAAGCCTACTCACTCATTCCATCCAAAGATCGTCAAAAATTCGACAATAACTCATCAGACTGCATATTTGTAGGTTATTGCATGGATCCAAACACCTACAGGTTGTGGAACATCAAAAACAGGAAATTCGTACGGAGCAAAGATGTAATCTTCAATGAAGACCCGGACAGCAAAGATTCAGGATCTACTGTCATGTTACCACTACACCAGAACGATGCTCAATCACTGGACCTTGATGACAGCAACGACTTTGAAGATGCTAGCTCGCAACCTATCGATGAACCTCTGTCAACCGGAACTTCAATTAGGGAAGTGCAAAAAACTAATCCCTCCAATGAAACGGACTTGCAAGACCCTTCATCAGGCGAGCCAAAAAATACAACGGATGAAACAACCAACGAACCCCAACAGTCTACCGGAGCAATCAGAAAGTCTGTGAGGACCAAAAAAATACCTAACAAATTCAAGGACTACGAGTGTAACCTGACGTCACTTTCATCACCTTTGACTGAACCAAGGACCTATACCCAATGCCAATGCACAAGACTGGAAAGAAGCCATGGACTGTGAGTACAACTCAATAATCTTTCATGATACGTGGGAACTCGTAGATCGTCCTGCTGAAGCGAATGTTATTGGAACAAAGTGGGTCTACAAGCTAAAACAATCTGATGACGAAACCAAATTCAAGCAATTCCAGGGCTTCAAGCAAATTGAAGGCATAGACTATCAAGAGATCTTTTCTCCAGTTGTTTGCTACTCAACAATAAGGATGCTCTTCGCGTATGCTGCTCAACAAGACCTAAAAATACGACACCTGGACGTTGTCACAGCCTTCCTGCACAGTGACGTTACTGAAGATATCTACTTGACTCAACCAGCTGGCTACATCAATCCAGGCAATGAAAATAATGTATGCAAGCTAAAAAAAGCCATTTATGGTCTCAAACAAGCGAACAGATCTTGGTACACTAAACTCGAGTCAATCTTCACCTCCATTGGTCTATCGAAATCAAAAAATGATCCATGTCTTTATCATGCCAAAATAAACAAAGTTTATCAAATAATTGTTATAGTCTTTGTAGACGATATGGTTGTATTCTACAACCACGGTAGGGTCATTGATTGGTTTAAGTCAACCTTAAAAAACACTTTAAATATAAAAGATCTTGGTCCTGCGAAGAAACTACTAGGCATCAACATTATTCGCGATGAAGAAAAAGGAACTATCACACTTCATCAACACGACTACGTTCAAAAGATAATGAAGGACTACAACCTTGAAAACTGCTCAGGTTCCTCGAAACCTATTGATCCAGGATTAAGTCTTGAACCTGATCTGACAGAAAGAACTCCGGAGCAGATCGACAAGCTAACGAAAATCCCATACCAAAATGCTATTGGTTCTCTGATGTATCTCCTGCAATCTACAAGGCCTGATATCGCCTACGCTGTCAGCCTACTCAGCAGATTCAACACCTCTTACAATCAATCTCATTGGGAAGCGGTGAAAAATCTCTTTCGCTACCTGAAAGCAACGTCTCAACTGGGTCTAACTTACTCAAAAGATAGCTGCACCAAACTATTTGGCTACTGTGATGCTAGTTATGCCTCAGATAAGACAGACTTTAAATCGATCACAGGATATGTCTTCCTGATGCAGGGAAGTGCGATAAGCTGGCGCTCCAAAAAACAATCAACTATAGCCAAATCGAGTACTGAAGCAGAACTCCAATTCTTATCCGATGCAGTAGATGAATCCTTATGGCTCCGAAAGATCATCAAGGAACTCAAACTCGAAGCCGAAGGTCCAACAATGATCATGTGCGACAACAGGAGTGCAATTGAATTTGGCAACAATGCGAAATTCAGTCACAACCTAAAACACGTCAACGTCAGATACTATTCAATCAAAGAAAAAATTGATAAACAAGAAATTGAATTGGTACCAGTATCAACAGAAGAAATGGTCGCTGATATGCTCACCAAACCCGTGGGACCGGGAAAAATACAACAATTCATAGAAAACATAGGACTATCGGACAAAGTTTAAAATAATGAATATGAACTCAATTCAGTTGAATTTAAAATGAAAAATTAACCACAAGTTGAAGTGATGTAAGTGTCTTATATTTTTACAGAAGATTAATAATAAAACAAAATAAAATATGTTCAAGTAAGAATCGTTAAAACGCTAAAACCAAGGAGGATTAGATAGAGGGAACGCTGCCATAAGGCCGCAATGTATTTTAGCGTACACAGCGTTCAGCGCCTCAAGCAGGTCGGTCCGGAACTATAGTACCCCCACCCTTCTTTTTTGCTAGTGCACCGCCAGATTCAAATGTACGGTTCAGAGAAAAACGGTTCTGAGCTGTGCGAACTAGTCTTGAAAAGCCATTGAGGAAACAGAAGGGTAACGGAAAATGATGTAGAAGCCTATTTTATCACAAAATAATTTGGTTTTATTGAGGACAGAAATAACTTCTGTTGAACTCCCACACATACGATTCAGGTAACAAATATTCGTCATTGAACATCAATTGACGAGATAAGTGGCATTAAGAATATGTTGACATCAATTTAGGCAATAGTTTGGCGAAATATATTTGTACATGCAACTTAGATTTACGTCATAAATCTCGGTAATACTAATGCTAACAATAAAAAATATCTTCACATTGATTAGAGTCCTGATTTAACAAAATATATTTATATATATACAACTTATATCTAACTCACGATTTTAGGTAATATACTAATACTAAAAATAATACTAGGTAATACTAATAATAATAGGTAATACTAATACTAAAAATAAAAAATATCATCACATTGATCAGAGTCGTAATTTAACAAAATATATTTATAGATAAAACTTATATCTAACTCACAATTTTAGGTAATACTAATGCTGATAATTAAAAACTGGTTTACGGTCTTTCCCATCATCTTGTAATCCAACAAATTCATCGATACTCGGCTCAAAGTGGAGTTCCTCGGACAACATAATTTCATCGAAAAGAAGAGATACCACTTTGTCTTTTGGTTCTGCGTGTGCGAATTGGTCTTTTAACTGTGCCAAGACTGCGGTATTGATTCCGGGATATATTGAAAACTGTCGTTGATAGGCACGTAATACTTTCACCGAAGGTAGGGTAATTATTTTCCTAAGGAATTTGTAAGCCTTCGGCGAGTGATAGAATATCGATAGAGCAATATCTTTGAACGTTTTGTCAAAACGATTTCGAAATTTGCTACCCTTCGCTAAACGTAGTTGCGTCGCTAGTAATGTGTGAGCCTCAGTTGATAAATATGTAGCGCTCTCTGCAATTAATTCGTCTACTCTACGTGTCCCAGTTTTCTTAACTCTCCTCAATCTGAATCGGTTAATTTTACTACGCAGTGCAGCTATTGTTCTTTTTTGAGCATTGAGTCGCATTGTTTTTGGTGTAATTATCAACTGGTTTTGCCCTTTCTTACGTGTAGGTGTCGAACAACCAGGAATTCCCGCCTCGTTAAGAATTGGGGTTGCTTCTCTGATATGAGATGGTTCATTGTCGCCAACTGTAGCATTGGTCAACGGTGATTGTGAGTCATCCCATACTGTTTTTGTGCAAGACGAAGATGTACCCACACTCACCAATGGCAATACAGAAGTAGTGGCAATGTCCAGCATCTCATCTTCAAAAGACAGACATACATTCATAAATATAGATATACCACGTTTTTATACAATTAACAAGGGTGTCATGATGTACCGAATTCGATCAATATAATGTACAAACTGAAATAGAGAGAAGATCGAATTTGTTACATCCACAATCAAGATTTGATTTCTATACATTTCCATGAGTACCCTTATCATTTTTTGGCGCGTTCATGATATTTACAATTACTCTTCTGTTCTCACCTGATATTATGATCTGAGATACGTTGTTGGCATTGATGTTTATAATTTGTGTTCGTGGTGGCGAACGTCTTTCCTGCTGTTCAGTGCTTTGTCGATGATTGTCTGTGATTTGCAAATTTGTGTTAATATTACTATTAATGACCACTACTTCAGTTACAGTTGATTGTGAGAACATTTTGTACCTTCGATCAATTTCTGGGGTTGCGATTTCCGTTGCGAAGTTCCATGGAAGACCCCACATATCGTCGGCACAGCATTCCGCACTAACAGCGGCCTCGGATACTTTTTCCTTATTGACTTCGGGTCGAAATGATCCCCACAAATACGGACGTTCTCACCTTCTCTCTTTCCAGTAAATTGTAGCCATTTCTGGCGCCTGTAAACAGTTGCATATATGTATGTATAACTTAGATGTGTTTTCAATTGTAATCAGGGTAAACAATCCTAATTTCGAAAATAACATCGTTACACACATTGGAAAATAGAGAAGACATATTAGACATTACATTAGAAACATTGGATAATGAATTCCTACTATAAACGCCCTGATGGTAATCTTTAAATTACGACCGAGTTTGAGGTTAGGTCTGCACCAAACACAGTATGCGCATATCAAGTTAAATTTATATGTACTCACGTTTCAATATCTTTTGGCAGTCTGAAAAAAGAGTGCTGCGAATCGTCTGTCGAATTCCTCCCACAGCATTTTACACCACACCTTAAAACCATTTTCAGGTTTTAAAAGTTATCACACACTTTCAGTCGGTTACTGTACTGTTCACGAGTATAACTGGTAATGGCGTCGGCGTCGGTCCCCGGGAGCGTCAGCCATCGGTAGTGGGGTGCCGTTCAACAGCCTGAATTGACGCATGCGCAGAAGCAACTAAGCTTTCGGACCCACCTGACAGATGGCGCTGTTGTTTCGGTATACGCTCAGCGTTCCCTCTATCTAATCCTCCTTGGCTAAAACAAAGTTAATGTATGTAGATGCTACTTTCAGTCGCGACAGTGTCTTTATGATCTTGGTTTCTTTATGAAGCACAAGTATGTACCTCAGAATGAATAATAAATCATGAATGTATAATATGTACAAAGGAAAAGAAAAATTGTAAATAGATGCACTGAATGATTATGTATGTATTATTACTATAAATGTCAATTCAATTCCAGATACATATAATCTGAGTGTTCAGGAGTAATTGCACTCTTAACACATGTTAATTTTAAGTTTTCTTTATTGTTAACAACAACTTTATCGTGGCAAAATAAGTATTATAGTTTTGCCATTAATTGTATACGACCGCGATGATTCGCCATCTTCGGTACTTTACTTTCTTTCTCGGCAGTGCGAGCGGAGTTCTTTTTCCTTGCATTGCTAGTCGTGCATACACTGTCATACACTGAGAAATGTTCAAAAAATGTGTATACGTGTGAAACTTCAATTATAATTTCTATTGTTATTGATATGCGATAAAAAAAAGAAAAAGTGAAGAAAGAAAGATAAATGTATGTAAAATGTGATGATGTAATATGTCTGCATTAAGGGAGTGTGTTGCTGTATCAGAGTGATGGGTAACACAGACACGTATGAGAAATCTATGAATGTATACAAATGAGAAGCGATACACACATGTGTATGTGAATCCATTGTATGGATCTGCCTGACAACAGTTGAGTCCCGAACTAAGACTCGACGTGTACACACCATCCTGTAATCACTACCTTCTTGAATAAAATGTTATTTGTATCATATCTGATCCACTGCTGACTCCTACAATATAAAACTGGCGAATTTATTGCTTATTCTGTATGTAATGAAAATTCCTAGGTGTTGATAATCTGTACATGTTCTTGTAGATACATTCAAATTCTGGGCTCTCAACGACAGGAAGCCGCCGTTTTCAGAGACCAAAGCGTCATTGGAGCTATCGAGAGTGAACACCCACATATCACAGAAAATATCAGATGTGAAAAGACTGGTTGCTAAGAGTGCAGGCCAATCGGAAAATAGGAATGATGAAGCAAAGAAGCAGACGAACCAAAACAAGAAAGATAAGCCTCGTCAAACTCTCAACGAAGGCCAAGCAAGTACATCGAAACAGAAAGGGAATCCGGGAGGTGGTGCAGGTGACGAACAACTTCCAGACAGCGACTGGCCAAGAGTTGTCGAAGGATTGAGAAAGGAAAAGGAAAGTGGTAGAACGAATGGGCTGAATAACCGAAATAATAAAGATAAGCCTCAACAAACTCTCAACGAAACAAGCAAGTACATCGAAACAGAAAGGGAATCCGGGAGGTGATGCAGGTGACGGTGGACTTGTAGACGGTGATGGGAAAGTGCCGAGAGTTGCCGAAGACCTGAGGAAGGAGAAGAAGAATGTTGAATTGAAAAGCAAGAACAACATGAACAGAAAAGGTGAGTCCGAAGAAACTTCAAACGATGACCGAGCGAATAAACCAAAATACCAAGAGAACGAAAAAAATGAAACAGGGTCCGATATAGTCGAAGACAGCAATGGCGAAAGGCTAACAGGTGCAGAAGAACTGAAGAAAAAGAAAAAGATAATGGATCATATGATAAACCAGACACACCAAAGTAGAAAAGAAAACAGGGTACAAGAATGTGGAGAAGTTTCAGGACGAGTACAACCTGAATTGTGCCACAGTGAAAGCGATGCTGGATCAACGACGACAGATATGTTCGAAGATGAAATCAGTGACTCTGACAATGAATATGCTAATATTCTCAAGGGCACTGATAATACGGATGATGATAACAACAATAAGGTGGACCTAACGCAACGCGATATTAAAAAAAAAAAAAAAAAATACCGACATCATACTGAACCAACGAATAAAAGATTTCCCGTTGCAGATTATGGTAGCGACAACAGCGACAACAGCGACTCCTTTTATACCGTTGAGGTATTACCCAAACAGAAATCAGTTTAATACCCAAATCCACTTTTCTACTTCTTTATGTGTACCTATGCATTGGGGAATAAATAAAAACCACTGGTTTCTGGTTAAAAAGCTTAGTTTGGAAGTTCAATCTTTGGTAAGCGTATTGAAAACAATTGACGTTGAATAATTAATTTCGTATAAGAAACATTTCAGAAACCTAATTTTTTGTTCATCAATTCGTTACAATTAACGTCCAATACTAAAGTTACAATTGATTTCAATTCAAAAGCCCTTTCTATACTTTTAGTATTCAAAACAGTTGAGTTTCAATATATGAGATATTGACGATTATTAACGATTAACTAACCCCTTTTCTGAACGAATAAAACCGTCTGAACACATTGTAACACGCTTTTCTATTTGAAAGACGCGCCTGATGCAGCCTCGACTGATCATGAAAAGATTTGAATCGTGACACGACAAGATTTGACCTCGACTTGATGATCTCTCTCTCTCAGGGCTTCTTTAGGTCGAAGTATCGAAATGTGATCGCTGTGCTGTCTGAATCGCTATGATTCAGAGAAAGTCCACCTGCTAGAAGTTGATTAGTAAAGATTCGCATGCAAAAGGGCGGAGCGCATCTGCAACTCGTTCCTGATGACGCTCTATAATCAGCGACGCAGACAATGAGATTTTCACTGTCGTTGTGGTTTGATTAGAATTGTTAGGCGTTGTCGACACAGATAGGTTTTCTGGCCACGCAGCACCCTAATTGGAGAATTTCGGAAGGATTGTGGGAGTCAGGATAAATTATAAGATCGGTACAAGCAATTTATATTGATAGTGGCAGAAGTACTAGACTCACATTTTGGAAGAACCGACCAAATTTGAATAATCCGAGAGAACTTTATGAACGATCACTGTTATTTTAAACTTGACTGGTTTCGAAATCGTTTATTTGGAATGATTTTAGATTCGAAATTTGTTATAATAATAAGAAGAATGATTTGAATTGTTTTGGACTGAATTTCGTGATTGCACAAGTAATTCTTGATACACTATTCAAAAGGTTCGAAGGCAGACAATTTTGCGATCGCGAGCGTTAACCCCAAGTAGATTGGTGGTCGCAGCCGGTTCACAGTGGGCCAGGAGACCCGAAAAAGTGGCCAAAAGTCACCTATCAAACCTAACGGAAATTATGACATTTTTTTCATGGTAAAGAGTCAAAGTAACGTCCCAACAAATTTCAAGACATTCCATCCATTGGTGTAGCTTTGGTGATCACTTGAAGTTGATGAAAAGTATAAAATTGATCACGCGTTCTAGTATGGAAAATCTTTTAAGTTTCTCAGGATTTTGGGGTTTTCGAAGCCCTATATCAATTTCTCTAATAAGGATGGATCAAAGTATGAGAACCTTACCTCATCAACTTGAAAACTTCACTGTTTGTTCACAGGCATCAACTTTTATTCCCACATTACTACAATTTTCTGAACTACGCAATCAATCGCAAGTACCACCAGCTACCACTCTCTATCCAGGATATGTTGGGGTCATTGTATTCCGTATGGTGTGTACTTTGACCCTTATATGCGCCTTTTTTGCGCTTTTGAGCGTATCTTGCTCAGGAAGAGTTCTAGCGTGTGCGTGCGCGCGCACCGCTCAGTGGGCCAGGAGACCCGATAGTATGGCCAAAAGTCAAACTTTGAATGGATTTGCTTGAAAATCCTCACTCGCCGATTTCTGGGGTCGCTGGATTCGAATTTGTCATTGAAAATTGGAAATTCCAAATGGCCGATTCAATATTGCGACCGAGATCATATGAATCTTGCTAGGAATTGCATGAATATCCTCACTCGAGGGGTTTTCGGGCTCGCTGAATTCGAATTTATCATTAAAACTTGAAAATTCAAAATGGCAGATTCAGTATGGCGACCGGGATCATGAATCTGGCTAGGATTTGTATGAAAATCCTCACTCAGGGGTTTTTGGGATCGCTGAATTGTCATTAAAAATTGGAAATTCAGAAAGGCCGATCTAATATGGCGGCCGGAGGCGTAAATATTGTTAGGATTCGCATGAAAATTTTTAATCAGGAGTTTCTGGGTCGGTAAATTGGAATTTGATATTCGAAATACAAAATTAAAAATGTTCGGTCCTGTTTGGTTTAGGTTTAATATTAAATTAAACACAGCATTACAGTTATTATAATGTTTATTAAGTCAGCACGATATTACATCGTGGTGGTTAACGCCGGCCATACTGACTAACTGTGGAGCACAACCCTAATACCAGCCGCGCTCGCACGATGGCGCTTCAAGACAGTAGTCTTATTATAAACCGATATATAACAGCTGGTCCATTATGGCGGCCGGAATCGTGAATTTCCCTATGATTTGGGTAAAAATAAGAAATAAAATAAAAATAAAAAAAAAATAAAAAAAATGTGCTCTCCACGATTTGATCGATCAGTTAGATAATCTGGAGTTGTCGGCCGAAGAGCTGGATTTGTAATCGTAAAGATAGCTGGACTTAGAATCGTGAAGAGCACGACATTTTTTCATTTTTAGGCAAATCCTAGGAAGATTCACAATTCCGGCCGCCGTATTGGATCGGACATTTTGAATTTTGTATTTCCAATATCAAATTCGAATTCAGCGACCCCAAAAACCCCTGAGTGAGGATTTTCAGGCAAATCCTAGCAAGATACATGATCTCGGTCGCCATATTAAATCGGCCATATTGAATTTTCATTTTTTGATGACAAATTCGAATTCAGCGACCCCAAAAACCCGTGAGTGAGGATTTTCAAGCGAATCCATTCAAAGTTTGACTTTTGGCCAGTTTTTTGGGTCTCCTGGCCCACTGTGCGGTTGAAAGACAATTGACCGACTTTTCCTTGTTCCTCTTGTTGATATAGACTTTGGCGCGGTTCTTCCGGTTATGTGTGAGTAGCAGAGCTGTCCTTTACTGATGATATCTTATACTATTACAATTGGTTTGTGATTGGCTCTTCCTTCGAGCCAATCTTGAAATTGAACATATCTTTGTAAATTGCTGTGGCTGCTGCCTGATAATTAAAGTTGTTTCTAAAGGGAAATTGCTTGTAAATTTAATTGCATGTTTTTGACTTGAGGATGATGACAAAATAAAAATTTCAAGTGTTTAATTTTCTTTTTGTTTTTCTTTACCACCGGGCTCACCCATGGTCTGGGAACTATTTTCCGGAGTGGGAATCCAGTCCTTCCCAGTCCCCAGTCTAAATCCTCCGTATCCCGCCGATGTCAGGCCTAGTTCGGAGCAACACAAAAAAAAGCACACAAAAAAAAAATTGATGGTAAAAAAAAATAAGACCAAAATAATATTTCATCAAAAAAAAAAATTTCTTTCCACGGTCACTGTTCATCGCGATTCACCACGCGTATCGCTGGGGATGTTACAACATATTCGGAACAATTACCTTGTAATACAGAACTTACAGTAGATTACAATTGGACAACAGTATTAATCGTTTTGTATTCGAAAATTACGAACAAAAAACGCGATTGGTTACAATTGACGTTTGCTCAATCGTTTTCAATCGATTTTTTATAGCAGGGACATCGTGCTCTGCCTTGTGTAAAAATATTAATTGGGACGAGCGATATATTGATACGCAACGAGTCCTAAGGAATGACAGACGTATATCTCGGCAGACAGTCTAGAGCGGACGAATTGAGGGGCATTACTGTACACTGGAATGACAAACTCAGAATCAGGGCCCTGGTGGACAGGAGTTTTTACACTCGAACTCCCTCTAGTTGACCGTCCGCTAGTTGACGAACTCCGCTAGTTGACGGCACTCGCTTTCCGCTATGTATTTGACGGGCTCTACCCCCACTCTCTGTAGCGTTCCCCATAAAATTCAGTGCGTTCCAGTGGCTGTGTATATGAAACAGCCGCGCGGCGGCGCCTTGCCGGCGCTGTACATCGCGCTCTCACTCGCACCCGTTGTCGATGTCTGCTCTCACTCACACCTTGGGGGGAAGAGAGGCAGCGCACGGCGACATTTAACACCACGGAGTGGGGGCCCCTACTTTCGTCAACTAGCGGAAATAGCTCGGTCCCAACTCGGTCAACTAGAGGGAGTTCGAGTGTATTGTCTTTTGTAATCTCTTGTAATTGTCATTGTAATTCGTGTACGCTAGTTGCGCATATTGATTAATTCGATACACCAAGGTCACCTTGAACAACGTTACTGATAAACTTGGTCCATTTTGCCTCCCAGATCGTATATGCTCGAGTTTTCTCTTCTTCAGACATCGCGCTGTACTTTATCGAGTTAATGGCGAGCTGCTTCAGCGCCCGGATATCTGCTGATCGTGACATTATGCCCACGAATGCCTCGTAAAAGTCGTAGCTGAGACCTACGGCGCCCCACAGCCCAGGGTCGTCGCTTGAGACCACAACGGGGAAGTCCCTGGAAAACAGAAAGCTCGCCGGGTGATTGCGCATGTCCTCAACGAGTTTCAGGACTTGGTTGGATATCGGGTTGACTTCGATCGCAATTCCGCGCTTCTGCACCAGCTTCATGACCCTCGGATGCTTCGTAAGCGCGAATCTACAGTACAAAAACGGGACCACGTACAGCGATGCTCGTCGAGTTTCCTGCAGGTGCAAGCGATACCGTTTCTCTGGTCTTCGCAACTTACCCATGACCGATTCTCGTCGTCTTCAGCAGCACCGCGTCCATCAAGTTTTCGTCGGTGCTCAAACCATTCCATTGTGTCTCGCCGGCATGGAAGAATAGCTTGATGTCCGGTGAGAGGGTTCTCAGTTTGTCAGCGAACCGAATGAGCGGTTCTCCCTTGTCCTCCTGGCCCGCTAGGTCGAAGCCAGCTACGAAATCGGGAAACTTTTCTCGCAGAGCACGTATGTTGACGATATACTCATCGAAGGTTTCTGCCGTCGCCGATCTCAAAGCGGTATAGATCAGCTTCGCGCCGACGAAGTCGGGGTGATTTTGAACGAACCTTTGGACATTTTGATGGATTTCCTTATCTTGACAACGACAACGAAAGTGACAGTGACAGTGACATCAGAAATCCTACCTGTCGGTCGTGGTCTTGTAGATGCCAGCCGCGTCAAGTGGTCCATAAGTCTTGCCATCCAGATCGTACAGATTTGTAAGGGGTGCTCGCAGCTCAACGTACAACACGTTATCTTCCCACATTTCGGTGAGGCCCTGATAGTAGTAGTCAGTGGATACGGGGAGATAATTTATAAGCTGCGACAACCTTTTAAATACGGCCGCGGCAGCGACCCACGCGGCGTCGAGGGTGGGATAAGCCGAAGCAGGGTTCGGAACGACCATCGTCAGGGATGCACGAATCTTCTTGTTCACGTCCTCGGCGATGGCTTTGTTCGCTCTTAGGTCCGTAAGGAGCTCCCACCCCGCGGAAGAGGTGCAGCTGGTGTCGTCGGCGGGTGACCGTAGGAAACGGAAATCGATCGACCCGTCTCCGCCGCGACAAACGTGGAGGTTATCGCGGAACGTGATGTTCTCGTAAACGTACTTCGCCGAGACGATCGCGTCGGCGTGAACATGGAGGACGGTGCCCTTCGGCATCTTCCCGATGATCTTGAACGTCTTGGTGGCCTGTATCTCCTCAGCTGCGCTAAGGAAGTTACGCGACGGAAGGAAGCGCGTGGAATCCTGAAACCCCGTGTCGACTTCCTCCTGCTTCGCTGCCATCAGGATCTTATTCGCTGCCGCTTCGTTGCTATCTAAATTCAACTTTCCTCCCAACGACATGTTAAACTCGTCGGCAATGAAAAGACTCCTCTGCGCCAAGTAGTTCGCAACTCCAGGACTCGACGTCGACACAGGTGATCCGAGGGTCATAGCCTGCAGGGTGAGGTACCAGACCCAACACCGCAACCACCCCTGTCCCTTCGGTGTAATCAAGATAATCATGATAATTACAAGATTTCGATTATGACGATGATGATGATGATAATGATGAAAATTAGGATGAAAAATATTATAAGAAATGGAATAAAATCCAGTAAAAAAAATCATAAATCATCTCTCGAAAATAGCAAAATTATTCTCACTAGGGGTACGTCCAACATACATGCGTGTATATGGGATCAGACTTACGAAACTGGAGAGAAAATTTGTCGAGCCGTGCATTTTGAAGCTTCTGAGTAGAGTGTGGTATCTGGATGGTGGGAGCTATGATACATATACCGTCGAAAATCACAATGTTTTTCCATCGCCTGCTTGCACAGCTGGACAGATGAACTTCCTTGTTTGTCTATACATAATTTCTATTTCGCATGACTTAATTTGAATACCGATCCGATTCCGCATGACAGAGTTCCAATACCTACCCGTTTCCGTACGACGCAATTTGTGTGCTAACCACGTTGAATTCGTCAACATGACTTCGCAGTTCGCTGACTATAGGGCAAAGTCATGTAACAACGTTATATTGCGGGGGAAATACCAGGTCCAAGCCTGAATTATCCATTGTCCCGTCACACAGTGGGAAGAAACCCCGAAATCGTGCCCAAAAATCCGAAATACGAAAATTGGATTCGAAGAATTTTTACCCTCGGGTGGGGTAGCGAAATGATTGGTGCATCCGAACCTCGAAGGGTATGATTGTGCCTTCCATACCTGGCTCGATACGTTAGTTCAAAGTCAGCCTTCGTTGAGACCAAAGACCAATAACTCGAAACTCGAAAGGGATTGAAGCGATTTTAATTTTTCAAAATGGATTCTACTTCGGCAGGTATGTAGAAAATATTTCTGTATAAGTTGAATTGAAAAGACATGTTTATCTGCTTGAAATACGACCATGTTCGGTACCCTTCGAAGACGATATGATTTTTTTGATTTCTACTTTCACCTAGACAAAAAGTAGAGAACTCCGGGAGACTCCACCTTCATTCAAGTTTGAGGTTGTAGATCAGTCTATCAGCTATCGAACACGCTTTAGATTACCTGCAGAAGGTGGCAGAAAAGCGTAATTTTTAGCATAACGTGAGCGGGTACCGCAGCGTGCTACCACGCCGGCGCACAGTGAGACGGAATCGAATATTCACGGCGAAAAGTCTATCAAGTTTCCAATTTGTGTGAAAGTCCTTAGTCGGGGGTTTTTTGGGTCGCTGATTACGAATCCGGAGTCGAAATTGCGAAAAACAAAATGGCGGATCCAGTACGGCAAAAAATT
>JAFFZH010013210.1:0-13552 GCA_018420115.1 Euura saliciscinereae
TTAATTAATTTGGTTCGCCTCGTCCGATAAATTCAAATATGTGAATGCATATATGATATTATTGTAACACCGATAAAAAATTCGTCACTGGCAGAAGTCGCACACGTATGCCCAAGTATCGGCCTTATCGACTCCAGCGCACGTCACATGTGCCCATTGCAAACATCTGCTGCATTGTACCCAGTCTTCGGTCGAGTCTTGAGTACATTTCTTCGTAGAAGACGCACGCTACGTCATCGAGGACAGTTTTTTTCTGCCCGCTGGTACTTCCTGCTCTGGTAATTTGCTTAATTCTTTGGGATTCGATTCTTATTTTAAGACCCTTGCCCCTCTCTGCACTGCCTCGATTAGTAACGGTATTTTTATTCAATTTTTTTTGTGTCAACTCCTGCCGGTACGAAAACCTGGCAGCACTGCAGTTTTACCCCTGTTGCAGCTCTCACGTTTTTGCGTCTTCTCTATCGGGGGATGCTCAGAACCATCGATGGTTCTACGGCAAAGGCTGGTTTGCTGGCCGCTTCTGCAGCCACTACCTTTTTACCCTCGATAAAGTTCAACGGTTCTTCCTCTCCGGAATCCGATAAAGCCAGGGTGGGCAAGTTTTGAATTTTCGGTGTACAAGGCCCCCGAGCCGGTGTACATAATTGGATGGGTCAGTTAAGCTTGTTACCTGGGTCGGGAAATGGTCTGTTATTTTGAAGAAGTTTTTCAATAGCTTTTGATCGTAGCCCGGAATCGAAGAAGTATTTTCATAGCCTTCAATTAGAATCCGAAGCTAGCGAAGTTATCCAACAAAGGAGAATATTCGTAAGCAGGTAATGAATTCCAAGAAGCTATTGTTCTAAGCGACCCAGGTGCGCGTCAGGTACTCCCAGGCCGCCGAGGCCTAATCCCTTTTGATTGGCTGGGTAATAGGATTGGGTGTACAAGCCTACCTGGCCAGTGCAGAATCTGCACTGGGTGTACAGGTTGCCCACCCTGGCGATAAAGTTAGATGAGATGTGTTACAAGGGAGAGGATCGTCATTGGTCGTCTCCGAGGTCGTCTCTTTCCTGGCTCTCTTGATCGTTGAAAGGTGAGTCGCTGGTCTTCCGAAACCCATTCAACGCCGTTGAAGCAGTTGCTGCCTTCATGAAGGCATTTTCGAATAACGCAGGAACTTGGGCATGCGTAACAGCCCGGCCGGATGTTCTCGCATCCATTTTTGGATTTCATCGGTGTAATTCATTGAGATCGGTCACATCAGACTGACATCGAGAGGCTGCAGCCGGTGGGTGTAATGGGGCAGGAAACAGAGAAGGATTACCCCGCTACCTCGTGCATAGTTGATTACTTCGGTATTTTTCGTGTGTGCCGCGTGTTCGTCTAAGAGCGACAGAACCGGTTGTTCTTTAGTTGCCTGTGAAGAATGTACGAAACGTTGGATCCATCTGAAAAAAATATCGCTCTGCATCTATCCAGATGGATGACACGCCGCTCAACTGTTCGAAGGGGTACCGCTCAGCCGATCATTGACCATTTTTCGCCTTGGGAAGATGAACATCGGTGGCATATATGACCCAGCTGCAGAAAGGCAAAGTTTAATCGTCACAGTCTGAATTTTTTCGCCCGTTTGCTTCCTTGGCACTTAGGTACAGTCGTGCAGCCTGTTTCGTCGACGTTATAAATTCGTTGGGTTGGTATGTTGTGCACCGTGATAACATGCTCCAATTAAAGTTTTAAAAATTTACCAACCGATACCTTATCAAATCCTCTAGCTCGAGCGATAGAAGTGGCTCGAGGTTTTCTTAAGGATAACTCTGGATGCCTTGACATAAATCCACGATACCACTCCGGACCTGCAATTCCTTCTTTGAAGGGGTGCGCGATATTATTTTTCTCAGCAAGTTCAAATGCCAGTATCCGCAACACTTTTGTCGTAAACCCGTGGAAGCAGCGTTCCAAGAACTTTACGTATGATACGAGATCTTTTTCTTGTCGGCTGTCAAATACTGGAATGTGTCCCCTCACACCTATAAGAGAGTACGTTTAACATTCAATTTTAATAAACACCCACAAGTGATTCAGCTGAATGGTTACAGGAGCAGGCTGGGCACTAAAGTTGGAAATTTTTTGAAAAAAAATCCCAGAACTTTTGTGTCAGAAATCTTTTTTTTAGAACTCTTCATATTGTCTCTAAAATAATATTTTTATCGGTAAAAATATTTTCGATAACGACATGTTGCATCCATTTCCAAACATTTTTTGAGGGACATTCTCCTGCTAAAGTGCTTACTTTTACCCGGTCAAACGTCTATATAGAACATGAAATGATTATTCACAAGAACTTGGGGATGTGTAATGCTACTAGGGGTTACATTTGTCGGCTGACAACACCAAATCACCAGTGTCCCGAAATTTCTTGAGTCGACGCCGCAGTGTCGTTCGCGGAAGGTCAAACGTTTGTGCTGCTGCATTACAAGTCATTTCACCGTTGACAATCGCTATTATCGCTGATGCCATCGAAGCTTTATTTCAAGAACCATGATCTGTCTTTCTTTTGTATTTCCGGACCATTTTCGATCTGGCGAAACTGAGATGAACACACACATTAAGGAGGTTGTGGCGCTACTCTCTGTTGATTTAGCCTTTAATCGAAAAATTGCAACGAGTTACCCCTCAAATCGAATCCCTGTCTCATGGGTAACATTAACTTATATCAGATACGAAACCCAAGTGACTCGGTGATTATTGCCCTAATTATATTTCAAACAATCAAAAATACATTCCGAAAGGCACTCGTTTGACTCGAATACCAACTTCAATTCGTTGAATAATATCTCGCTTTTTTAGCGATAAATATTGACTGGCATCGATTGATTGTATGTAATATCAATACCAGAATGCATGAAATGTGATTGAAAATGTATATTTTCAATGGAATCAATTTATTCCGACTGAATAAAGTACTCGATAAACCGCTAGTAAACGTGGCAACGTTGTCATATTCGGAGGTTGTTAGCACTGGCATTAGTAGACGCTCGGTGCGCGCTGCAAAGTTTCTTCACAGCGGTAACATAACCCTCAATGATTCGCGATGGTCGACAAACCAGGTACATACTCTGAAATATCTTATATCCTCTACACCAGATGGAACAATCAATTTCGTATCCCGAGGCTTTGGAGGCAGAACGACAGACGCTGTGATTGTACAAGAAAGTGCATACCTAAATAAACTACCACCAAATTGTGCGGTTATGGCTGATCGAGGATTCAAACACATAGAACCACTTTTACAGAAAAGTGGATGCACGCTCATCCGGCCACCAAGTGTTTCAAGTACTGCGAAGCCAAGCAAAGCAGAAGTTATGGAAACTAGACGTATCGCTAGCCTTCGAATCCACATTGAAAGAGTTATCCGTAGGATTAGAGAATTCGCCATACTCAAACCACATGCAGGAGTTCACCACTTAACCTTTGATATATTGGATGAAATTGTCACCACTGCTGCAGGGTTAATAAATTTACAAACACCTATAATCAAACAATAATCATATTCTGTGATATATTTACAAGGATATATGTGATAACTTATTTTCAGAATAATGATGAAAATAATGTGTGTTCGCCTTGGTGCTCTCTATTTCCTATTTATAACATTTTTATAATTTATAATAATATCAAATATAATCTTTTTAATATCGAAGAACTCTTGTTTTCTCATTTTTATCTTCATTGCTTTTCCTTCGCAGCTCTGAGAAGAAGAGGGTATGTATTCTCCTTCCAAAAAGCCATAGACTTTTCGATGAGATCTAGTACAAAGTCTTCATCATAGTCTACACAGATCAGTCTAATTTTATGACTCGTTTCAAAGTCATGATTGGCCACACAGAAGAAACCCTTTTTGACCTGTTTCATGAACATCTGGAGTTGAACTTGGGCTAAAAATTTCTTTGCAATTTGGTGATTCGCGGTAATGTATCTAGATTCTGCTTGACGGGTCATTGGACACTTTATTTCCACTACGAAATCATTTCCTACTCCATCAGGTGACGCACCGATAACAGGGAACCTCGATCTAACGAGCAATCCACAATCTTCTACGTTTGTTTTCAACATCTCTTTCAGTAATTTTAAAACTTCTGTCTCTAATCTTCGTCCTCGTTCCATTGCTTCGGTGTCCCTGACTTTCGAACTTCCTATGACCTGCTCTACTAATGATCCGTTTTTCGTCTTGCAGTGAGCCATTTCATATATCCGAGATGCTGTGATTCGCCCATACCGTAACTCATTCCATAATTTTGATTCACTTTGAGTTTGGATTTCTTTCCTGGCTCGGATGCATTGATCCTCGGTCATAATATTGCGTGCAAAGCTTAAAAAACTTTGAACGTCGGTTTTGTCTGAACAGCTACAGAATTGGAGCATTATATTATGCAACGATAGAACCTTTGGTGAATCTCTCTTTATATAATGCCTTGAGATGTAACAGTCGAATTGTCTTTTCTGCAGTTCGTCTAGCACAGTTTTTAAAAAGTCTGTATTATCCGATAGATCTAAGTCAGGTATGGGTGGTCGCAAATCTTTGGCTTTCAATGATCGGACATTAGCTGCAACTTGTGCTAAGCGAGGCTTCTTCCAGTAGCATACAGTAGCTGTCGGCTCAGGCTCTTCGCTACGCCGGTGGACCCACATTAAAAATGCGATCGTGTGTTTACAACCACCTTGAAACAAAAGCTATATTAATTATTGTTAATCTACATTTGAATTCAATAATACCTTACCTGCTGATGCCGCACAATTCTCACAGGTCACCCTGTCAATTGCTTCTTTCCCTTCGTCGACCATCATTGAGACATTATATGCTTTTTTACGGCACAGGCATTAAAAAGTCACTTATTGACGCCTGTTTTCGTTCCGGCAAATGGCACTTTATACCGCTAAGTTCAAAGTTGCGGTATAAAGTCTTTATTTCGCAACTTTGATGCGCAGTTCGAAGTGCGCATGTCAAAGTTGCGGAATAAAGTCTTTATACCGCAGGTTACCCCCTCTCTATACGCAGTTCGTGCGGAACTCAACTGGCGTCAAACTGACTATTAATGCCTTTTCCGTAAAAAATATTGTATGGGGCGCGCGCAGAAAGTAACTGTTCAGCAAGGTTATGTTTTTAGTACTCGCCGTTGCTTGACAAGGCTCGCCTTTGGCACGCCAGGTAAACCCAACGGCTCGTACGAAAAACATAACCTTGCCGAATAAACAGTTACTTTCGGCGCATGCCACATAAATATCTATAATGTTCACCCTGTGCTCTGGACACACTCTTCCACGAACATCACAAAAACTGCCTTCTCTTCTAAGCTCTACATAACCAACTGCAGCATCACCATAATCCGCTCTTTCGGCTCTGGGGGTAGAACAATTTTTATTCCCAACAAGCACGTTTAGAGCTCGTAACGCCTCTCGACAGAAACGTATAACATAGTAGTTTAGCGACCGGCGCAATATGGCGGTGTGGTAATTGGACGCAGGTCCATTATAGAAAAGTTAGTGTCCTCTGACGTCAGTTATACGACGATTATACGGGTCAATTATAGGAATCGGGGAGAAAAACCAGCCGCTTCGATTGGCAGCTGTACGAGCCAACGTTATCATGCTGGTTCGTAGCGTAGGAACGGTGGAATTCGGACTACGAACACTAGGAATGTTGGAATATGGCGTACGAATGTTAGGAGACTATCATAACCTACAAAATTGACGGTGTCGTATCGTCGTTTGTTATTAACGGAAAACAAAAAGGAGAAATGATTCCTGCGAAGGTAGCAAAAGCCGCTGAAGCAGCATGTGCGAACTTACTACCGGCAACATCGAAGCAGTATTACGATTCAACGTATAAGACGTTCGCGGAATGGAAAAAAAAAGAAGAAATAAACGATTCGAGCGAAGAAGTTTTGTTGGCTTACTACAACAAATTAAGCCAAAAATATGCGCCATCCAGTATGTGGACTATTTTTTCGATGCTCAAGTCAACAATAATGCTTCACAAGCATGTGGACATCAAAAAGTACGGCCGATCACAACACCTCTTGAAGACAAATTGCAAAAATTATCAGGGGAAAAAATCCAAGGTTTTTACTGCCGCAGAAACTGATAAATTTTTAACAGAAGCGCCTGACGACGTTTACTTGGCAACAAAGGTGAGCATAATTGCATGCAAAAACGGTTTCTTTGATTTTGTGTAATAATTTCAACAATATACTTAACAACAATATTTCTAGGTCGTCGCAATATGTGGAATATGGGTAGCCTGTCGCGGGGATGAGTTTGTCAAGATGAAAACTCATCACATTAAAGAAGAGGGCAGATTGCTCATCTTGGATGTACCAGACACGAAGACTAATTAAGCTCGACGCTTCGTCATCCCTGAAAACCATGCCGCAACGATAAAGAAATACCAAGCTCTGCATCCACAAAACGTCGCGACGGATCGTTTTTTTCTTAAATTATACAAAAGGCAAGTGTACCGTACAGGTGATAGGTGAACATAAGTTTGCCTCTATGCCTCAACAGATTGCACGATACTTGAATATTCCAGATCCAGAAAATTATACTGGACATGCCTTCCGACGAACCTCTGCGACATTGCTCGCTGATTCCGGGGCAGACATAACAGACTTGAAACGTCACGGGGGATGGAAATCGAGCAGTGTCGCAAAGGGGTAAATCGAAGAGTCACTCCAGCACAAAATAAATATAGCTCGAAAGATTTCATCAACTGTTACTTCTGAACAGCTTTGCGAAAAGCAAGCAGAAAAACGCAAAACACTGTCTGATATAACCGAGGAAGTCAAAAAACAAAAACCAAATGATACTGCGAAAGAAATGATTTTCAACAACTGTTCTGTAGTCATTAACTATTCAAACTCCAAAGAACAATAAGTCTCGCCAGTCTCGCTTTTCTTTCGTGATATTGAAATTATTACGTGATATTAATAATAAGTAAAGTATATTCATTGTTTCATATAGCAATAAGAGTTTTTAAGATATAGAATTTTAGAATTTTAAGATGAAAAAACTAAAGATTGTTACTGATAGCAATAAGAGTAAGAGAATATGAAGGAAATAATAATGAATAGTCCAAAGACTTGATTGCAAAACTTATTATAATAAAATATTTCCAAAAACTAAAGATATTATTGATCCATGATATTATTATCGATAAGATTACGAAATGATATTTGTTATATGATATTTGAATAAACAAAACTGTAATAAAAATGATTACTGATAGTACTTCATTTTCGCGGTCGTTCGAGATGGTATGTATAACATTGTTGTGTCATGCTGATAATATTTTTTTTTTAATTTAATTTTGGATTATGTTATCCGTCGGGGGGGCTTCGCCCCCCGAACCCCTCCACCGGGGCGTTGCCCCTGGGCCCCACCAGGGGCTCCGCCCCTGGACCCCGACGTCACAGACAGTGGTCTGCCACATACGGTGATCTGCCACAGACAGTGGGCTGCCGCAGTACGGTTTGTCGACGTTACTCGCACTAAACGTGCTTATTGTTGGGAATAAAGTAACGTATGCACCGAGGATCTTACCCAAACCTTCAATCCGAGTATGCTTTTTTACAAGACTCGGAACTAAAGGTTTGGGTAAGATCCTCGGTGCATAATATACTATTATAGGTTATGGTATAGCACCAAAATTGCAGCACGTTTTTTATATCATTACAGCATGTAAATACATAAATATAGAGTTTATATAATCGAATATAACTGTTCATATTATTATCAACTTCAATTTTTTATCGCCAAATGGAGAGTTAATTATCTTGAAACATAACCTACCTTCGAGCTTTGACACCGCTGGTTTCGGCCACATTAAAATATTCGCTTTGGGAGAAAAAGTCGGTAACCATTAGTACCGTTACTTTCGGGGGATTGTCTGATTTTGCCTTTACAAAGCCAATGTTCATTTTGGATCACAATAGTACGTGTCGAGCAAAAAATATAACAAGCTAATACATTTCTTATGGGGCTTGTTCGAATCTACCCAATTATGACGTCACGCGACAGAACGCCCAATCACAGCGCGTTCCTTCCCGCTGGAAATTTCATCGTATTTAACTTCGTTTTTATTAACAATGACGATAAAAAATTCCAATTGGACGCTGTAATTCCCTTTCATATTACACAATCTTCACGAAACAATCAAAATCTGTTTTTTTTTTTTTTTTTTGGACGACCCTATTGTGGTTGACGCAACTTCCAAATGGATTGAAGTAAGCAGAGTTCCATCGACGCGGCGGTTTCAAAAAGGATAATCGAAGAACTCAGACGAATGTTCGCGACGTTCGGGACACCCGATATGATAGTTTCGGACAACGGTACTCCTTTCAAATCAGCGGAAATGGCAGAATTCCCCAAAAGAAACGGAATCGAGCAAATTTTCGTTGCACCGTATCATCCAGCCGCGAATGGACTAGGTGGAAGGGCAGTACAAACAACGAAAAGAAATTTGAAGATAAATTGATCGAAGGAAACTGGGAAGAAAAACTGAGCAGATTCTTTCTGAAGTAGCACACTTCGCCATCAACAACTACGGGAGTCACTCCGGCCGAAATAATGATGAATCGAAAACTCAAAATCCCACTCGACCGAATGAAACCAAAAACTGAAACAAAAATGCTTCGAACGACAGAGACACCAGACGGAACGCGAGAATTAAAAGTAAACCAGAAGGTTCGCATGATAGATAGATAGATAGTTTATTCATATCCATAGCAATGCTGGATAATCTTGCGGTGTATTTACAAATAATATACACCGCGAGCAAAAGTGGAAAGATACAGATGCCACTATGGGCGAAAGAATAATACAATAAAAAAATACTTAAAACTAGAGACTAGAACCAAAAATAGAAAGGGAAAAAATGAAGAGAGAATGGGCCAGCTAAAGAAGGACTAGAACGGGCCGCAGTTACCGGGTAGACTCCGTGGAAAGTAGGAAATTCCTATGTCGCGAGCGGAAAACAGAGAGAGAAGGAGACTCACGCAACTCAGAGGGGAGAGACTCGCATAAATCGGCGCCGGAGATCACAAAGGACCTTCTAAAGGCCTCAGTGGCGAAGCGAGGGATGACCAGATCACCCCTTACGCGTCTACCGCGCCCGGAAGCGGGAACAGCTGGGCGATCTACAAAAAAGGTTCGAAGGTCATCCGGAGAATTGGTGCGAATGACCGAGAAAATTAGAGTGCCGAGGAAATAGAGTCTACGGTCTCGCGCAGTGAACCAGCGGAGCTCACGTCGATAAGGGGTGATATGCTCATCCCTCGCAACACCAAAAACGAAATGCACGCAACACCCGACTGGAAATTTAATCAGGCTAGCCTGTCGTCCGACCAGGCCCCGATCAGGTTGAAATCAGGTTCGCCACATTACGGTATAGCTGATAAGGTCCTGATCAGGTGAGCGTCAGGTTTACCTCAGTGAAGCGAGTCTGTTGGACCCCTGATCGGGGCAAGCTCTGGTATTTGTTACTAAGGTGTACCTGTTGGGCCCCTGGTCCGTTTAGCCTGATACGGCCCTTATTGAGGCGTGCCTGCTAGAACGCTGGTCAGGTTGGCCTCAGGCATTCGTTACTAAGGCGTGCCTGCTCGGCCTAAACAGCCTGATACGGACCTTATTGAGGCGTGCCTGCTTGAACCCTGGTCAGGTTGGCCTGAGGCATCCGTTACTAAGGTGTGCATTTTGAGCCCCCGGCCAGTGCAGCCTGATACGGGCCTCATTGAGGCGTGCCTGTTGAAACCCTGGTCAGGTCGGCCTCAGGCATACCTTACTAAAACATCTCCCCAAACATCTTAAGTCATTAAAGATTAATTTAGATTTTTCTAGTCCGAAATTTCAAAACAAACTTAAGAATAACGTGAAAATGTTCAAAAAGGGTTTACTAAACCTTGAGATTAGTGACGCTCACTGCAAATGTAACTCACTATCATCTTATTTAGCTGGGCTTTACGACAAGATTGTGGAAATTTTACCTGGTTCAGTCTACAATCACCCGACTGGAAATTTTGTTAAGGCAGTGATAAGGTCCTGGTCAGGTTTGCCCTACTGCCCGATCAGGCTCACATCAGGTAAAGTGATCAGGCCCTGACCTCGTTTGTAACGCAGCGTTCCACAAGAGCCTGATCAGGCACCCTGCTCCGGCCGCCGTCAAGGTTATCGATCAGGAACGGATCAGGCTGCCTGATCCGGGTGACAGTCAGGCCCACATTAGATTTACTGATTAGGCTTTCTGGTCAAGCCCTGATTATATTCGTGAATCTGTGTGTTCATTATTAAACAATAAAAATATAATTCATGTTGAGAATTTATCCCTCGATATGTTCAATATTTTGGAAGGGCGATCAAATCGAGTCAGAGAACATTTGATTAATGTCCGACGTTTCGGCAACAGTTCGTTGCCTTCATCAGGAACTTTATTAGAGAAAAAGAGGAATATATTACAAAGAGTTACGTACTAATGTTTAAAGTAACTAGAACGTACGATAGCCCGCGCTCCGCGCGGGCACAATCATTTTCGAATGTGATGTGAAATTTATAAGATACCTAAATAATGTCAAAGGGTGTGAACTCGGTCAAAATTTCGAAATTTATTTTCTGTAATCAATTTTCAATTTATATCTTCGACTATACGTCGACATTATGTGCCGCTACACAACGTTCGACGGCAGGTAATTCTATCGCATCGTTTGAGGTACTTAACATGCCGTCGCCTACATTTAATACGAATTCCGCAAATTCAATTTCTTTAGGAAGAACTCTCATGTTACGCGTGATGAACATTTTTCGGAATGTGTCCAGAGGAGACTACTTTTCATGGACAAATTTATTATTTCACTCCGCGCGCCACGTGTTTTAAACAGCAGGAGTTGTATGAAGTCTCCACCAAGAATGACAATTTTGCCTCCAAGGATTGATTCACGATTCTTCAAATTACCCAGTGTTTTATTTATCACGTTCAATGCATGTTTCAATGCAGATTATTACGTCAATTTTTCGTAGGTCTTTAACGGTCTTCACCTTCTTTTGATTAAATTTCAATGTTCGACGTTGAGTCGCAAATCAGAGAACCGGCAATCCGAAAGTTCTGTGTACCGTCCTACCAACGACGCACAATCATTTTGTAGGTACCCATCTCGAAAAACTTGAAGGGGTACGTTCACCTTAGAAACCCCAGACTAAACCGTTTTGGACATTATTTCTGGAGCGATAAAAAAGATGATAAGTACACTTTTTTTACTCGAATCGCCAATTCATCGACCTTATTTGCCGTGAAGAAAATCCATTCAACTTAAGAATCAAACGGTACTGATAATAGCATTGGGCGATTTGTGCGTTACCATATAAAACGGTTAACTCAAAATCTCCAAGACTGCTCACATGTTACATGGTGTGTTGCGAGCAGGATTTCGTAAAAACGTTTGGAAACAATCAAAAATGTTTTATCAAAAAGAACAAAGATTCATTTCGCGAATAAAAAGTTGACTTCATTCCATCTTTAAAAAAACGAAAATACCTTAGTTCAAATATCCAGCGAGATTGTTTACGCAGCTTTCGAGATTGGATGGTCACCGTTTCACGTAGTACTGCACAAATCGATGTACGGTATTAAGATGAATTTTTGTTAAGCTGAATGGAATGTTATTGAATAGCATTGAAGTAATTCAATTATGAAACAAAAATCTTCAAGTACCTGTAAAATTCCCGGCACATTGTTCCGCCCGATTCAACCTCTCGATGTCTCATTTTTTTCGGGGAAAGATCCGTCGTTCGAATTTTGACGGACTATGCGAATCGATCAATTAATTGATGTATCTCCGACTGAGGAGAGTCAGTCAATTCGCGTGTTTTGTACAAACCTCAGGGAGGAAGAAAAAATCGAAAGAAAGAATAATTTTTCGTTCGAGTAAAAATTCCCACGGCCCGGCGTCGATTCTTTCGAACCCATCATCTCCTGAACGTGGGGATCTGATTTAGGAAACAATCATTTGAGAAGTTATGGTCAGCCATCTAAATTTCCAGAGAATTTTTCCTCTCATTTGCACATAACTTGACCCGAATAATGTCGTAGATATTTGTTCAATGAAAGAAAACTGAGACTTTGAGAGGTTGAAACAGACAAACGGCGTGCCTAAAACTTGGCTTGCTCGTGAAAATAACAGAAATTGAGTAACTGACATTGGTTGTTGAGACCCTCCGTCTCATTCCAGCAATCGCTGACAGAACTGTCCGTTTTTTTTACCGCCAAATCTTTTCCGTGGCAATGAACGCATACTTTCCGTTCTGTTGTTCACACAACATGATTTTTGTCACTTACATTAACAGTTACCTCACCAGAATGTAAGCGCATAAGTATCTTCAACACTCGTAGCTGCGTTGCTGACGCTGGAAAAACAGATTTTTTTCGTGTTTCGAACGTTCAAATCACAAATGAAATCCATGAAAGAAGTACGGATAATTTTCCATCACGGAAATGTGGCATGAACAATACCTGGCAGTTCGTCGGTAGAATTTTGCGAACATGTTATTTTCACTCAATATGTAGACGGGTTACCATTCATACGATTTTCAGAGACCATAATATCAATTGAAACGATAATCAACCGCTTCGTACCACTGGCACTGAAATCCGACCTTTCTTTCACGTCCCAAACGTTCAAGTTGAATTTTTGACTCTGTACTTGATACGCACGAAAGTAAAAACTGAAAACTAAGAATTTCGGTTTAGCTCACGTAGACGGTTTTACTCGCGAACATAAGAACTGAAAACTGAGAATTGTAGAAGAATCATCTCTCGACACCTTTGGCAGAACTGACGTGACAGGTGACAGCTCTCAGCTCACTTCAGACTGTTTCAGAACCATGAACAGCGCCGCGCAACAGTCATTTGTTTCCCCGAAAGCCAATTAGAATGGGTCTTAAGCGACAACAATGGGTTCGAGATAATCGTGACACCTACTTTTTAGGTGGGGAACTAGAGAAGCCCGACGCGCGCTTCGCGCGCGGTTCATCCTTCAACAGATCAACCAGCGAACGACACACTCGAAGCCACAGGCGAATTTCGAATTCCTATAATTTATTTAGAAATCATAGCCCAACAGGCGAACCCATGGCAGGGCATACAAATATCACATAACATAATATTCTTAAGACATACATAATCAAAACAAAGAGAAAAAATAAAATACTAAAGATATAAATAAAGAGCTTAGCCTGTCGAATAGAGAGGTGTTGATTGTGGATGCTCAGCAGAAGGCTATTGCGGGGTAAGTTCCAAAAGTAAGGTGCGAGACATGTTAAGGATGGCAGTTAGACACATGTGTCCTGGATCACAGACGCCAGCTATTTTGTTAAAATTAAAACACGCAACATATATTGGGCAGCGGCTAGCGATGCTGCTACGGCCATTATCTAAATAAAAGAATACATGCTCTCTAGCTGCGAGACGAGGTACATGAAAAGGTAAGACACTCAGTAGGTGAGAGCAATCAATGTCACCACTCAA